>JAVHLV010000676.1:0-16048 GCA_036785495.1 Colletotrichum neosansevieriae
ATTAAAATCAGTTATAGTACTATTACGAGGTCTTTTATTACTAAAGAATGCCTCTCTAATAGGTACTATATCAGATTCTATAATAATATTAGTATTTATTTTATATATATTATTATAAGAGATATATACTTACTTTTAGAACGGAAGCTTTCTGACTTTTCATTATAAGCTATATTAGGATGAGATTGCTTATAATATCTTATAAAGTTAGAGCTTTGAAAGCCTTTAACTTTAACAACCCAATCTTTATTACATCTATAATTAATATTAGTATATTATATATATATATATATAAATGAATAGTATTATATACTTATATAGTACACTTAACTTGCATTTCTCTCTCTTTAGTATAATTAATAGGTAAGAGAGTATAAGTAAAGAGGTTATTTTTAAATATATAAGCATTAGATTTACTATTAGACTCTAATTTATAGTCCTCTTTATTATATAAAGAGTCTATATTATTAGACCTAATAGTACTACTTATAGAAATATTACTACTAAAACAGGCTAAGAACCTCAAGACAAAAATAACAAAACCACACACTCCCACACACTTATATAGGAATATTATAATATTATAGCTTTATATCTAGAGGCCCTAGAATAAAGAAAAGGATCTCTCTAAGCATAATAACCTTATTATAGATATAATCTGTTAAGTAAAAGTGATAAAAGCTTCTAAATAATAAGATAAAACTAAAGTAGTGCTAGCTAATAATATTCCTCTATCCTTCTCCCTGCCCTTAATAAGGTAAAAGTTCTGCTATACTAAGCTAACTAATATACCTATCTGGGCACCCTCTAAACTAGATTATTTATACTACCCTATCTTAATTATTTCCTATAGTCTTATCTTAATATTCTGTGAGGAAAACTATATATTAAAGAAAAAATTATGTAAATAAAAACTACTATTTATAAAGGAAAAGGTAATCTCTATGCTATCTAATTGCTCCTCCTAGGTTATTACAGACCTAATTACTTCTTCCTATAGTTATACTATTCTAGTCTTCTTTATCTAGGCCTATCTTCTATAAGCTTATAAGCCTTATTCTAATCTAAACCTTGCTTATATTATCTCTAACTATGCTAGCTAGATAGCTGCAAAAAGTAGTAGCTATAGTTATTCTTAGAGATATTATCTTTAATCTATTACTAGCAGTTAACTCACTCTATAATATAGTTCTTATAGCTATTATAGGTAGGCTTAAGAATATTAGATAAAGTTAGATATAGGGGATATTTTCTAGTAATAATAGTCTAGTATAGTATTAGAGTAGAGGGGTATAAAGGGGTTATATCTTATCTAGTAGTAGGTAGTCTAGCTAGTAAAATAAAAGGGTTAGATAGGATTAAATCTAGATCTATAAGGCTAGAGTTATTATTACTAGGAGGTAACAGAGTGTTATAGGAACTAAAAGCAGGTAAGTCTAGATCTATAATAGTATAAAAGCTAGCTCTACTAGAGTAATAAGAAGTAGGTTTCCTGCTATTAGGCTTACTAACCTAGCCTTTTATATAGTATAAGATAAAAGTCCTTATAGAAAGCCTTAGTATTTTAGGAGGAGGTAAAAAGGAGAGCATTTTAGGTACTAGAAGCTATATCTTATTAATATTACTATATAATTCTACTATAAGGAGGTTTACCTAAAATATCTATAAAGGTCTATTATTATAAAGTATAGAGTATTTTATAAACTTAGTAGTAATCTTTAAGATATACTAGGTAATAATTTAGAATTAATTCCTCCTTACTACCCCTTTTATAGCTACTACTAATATTATACTATTAATAACACTCTTATAAATATAAGTTCTAATCTAATCTACTACTCTAAAGCTATATATTTATAAATCCTGCTATTAGAGCTAGGATCTAACTATAGTATTCTTTTAAAGGAGAGTGTAAATATTAATAGGAGCTCTAAGAAGCTTATAGTACTAAGAGAGGTTCTCTATAACCTCTATAAATAGTTTATTAGAATTTCTACTCTAAATTAGATTAATATAGTAAGTAGTTTCTCTTTTCTAGTTTACTACTATTATTACCTAGTAGTTACTATTATACTAAATATAAAAGATAGTAATATCTAACTAGATAAGTAGGTTATAATAGATATCTATAATTAATAGTATTAAGACCTAGTGCTTACTAAGAGAGAGTATTACTCTTATTTGCTAGGTAACTTATCTTTTTAGAGTCTATATATATTTGCCTAACCTATATATATTAAACTTAGTAAGATAATATATCTTTTCTGCTTTAAGATAGGTTCCTATTACTAGTTTCCCTTAAATATTATAGAAATAAGTGAGGTAGTATTAGGTAACTAATAGAGGCTACTTAGTCTATCCTCTAGTTATATTAAACCTATAGTGGAATTAGGTCTATAAAGATAATATAGTATTCTAACTTAACTTAATATACTAGTTAGGTATCTCCTTTTCCTCTATCTTATTCTTTAGCAGTTCTAGGTTACTAGCTAGACCTATAACTAGGGGTTCCAGAGTGCTATAAGGGTTATTAATATAGATAGATTATTTAGAGTTATTAATATAGTAAGAGCTATAACCTAGATAAAGAGAAGGCTTATTATTATAAAGATTAAAGGCTCTCTCTTCTATCTATCTATTTTCTTAATATATAGCAGTAATAATTCTATTCTAGTAGGTATAGTTCTATATAGTATTAACTATAGGGTAATTATTAATAATATCTCTCACTCTAATATTATAGTTCTTAGATAGACTTAGATTTAGGTCTATAAGGAGCTTAATAGATATATTAATAGGTATAAAAGCTTCTACTACTTAAATATTAAGTATAGATATTTTAGAGTTAAGGTTAAGCATTTTAAGATATCTAAGATAGAGCTATACTAGAGTTAATCCCTCTATAAATATAGAGTTAGAGACTATAAAGTTCTAAGTATAAATTATCTTCTAAATCTTCTTATTATATAATAGAGAGATAATCTTTTTAATATACTTAGTTCTATTAGTAGTTCTTAATAAGGTTAGAAAGACTATACTATCTGCTTCTAGATCCCTGTTATAGAACTTAGAAGTGATTTAATTTATCTATATATTAAAGATCTCTTTAAAGAAAGAACTAGTCTAATACTTAGCTAACTCTAGTTATATATAGTAGTAAAGCTACTTAAGGTAGAGTATATCTAATATCTATAGTTACCCTTCTTAGAGTTAGAGTATATAGATAACTTTAACTAAGTATTTAAGGATAGATATTATACTATTAAGAGGCTTATAGATAGCTATTATAGACCTAATTAGTATTTTAAGATATAATTCCACCTTTCTATTATACTAGAAGTTATTATAGAAGTAGAAAAAGCCTAAAAGTTAGTTAATAAGTAAGATAAAGTAAAAGACTACTTCTTTACTAACACTCTTCTTAGCTAGTAATTAGAGAATAAGTATAGCAAGCTAGCTTTTTTATATAGTAGCTCTACTATCTTTAATTTTAGTATTAGTAGAGGTATAATATTATTTAATAAGGCTAATTCTATTAGAGAGGTTATAAGTGAGAAGTTAAAAACTAGTCTCTATATTAGAAGCTAAAGGGGAAGTCTTAGTCTAAATAGTCCTTTATAAATTAAATAAGTTAATTATAGCAGCTAGCTCTCCTTTATTCCCTTTAGTTTAGCTTAGTTATTAAGATCTAGCAGATTAAGGCTATTAGAGATAAATATAGAGTTAAGCTATAGAGGTACTAAGGTAAAGCTACTAGAGCTCTTTATATTTAAGGTTCTTATTTAGCTTAAGAAAAAATTAGAGATAGAAAGGAAGCACCTATTTAGTTAAGTGCTACTTATTAATTCTTATAGCTAGAGTATTTAAGGTCCTTTTAAAGAGAGTAGAGTTAGTAGGTATAATTATAGTCTCTAAGAGCTTACTATTCTATTTATTTTATTTCTAAGAAAACTTCTCTAAAGTAGTAATAAGGAATATCTTCTTAACCTAGATATTAGTGATCTTAGTAGGGGAACTCTTAAGTAAAGATATTATTAAGGATAGAGTAAATAGAGGTAATTATAAACTTAATTAAAGCTTTTAGTAAGAGGAGAAAGTTATATAAGTAATATAGAAGGGTAAAGGTCTATAATATTATAAAGAGAGGGTTATATATAGGTAAGTATAGGTTAGAGCAGGAATTTATACTTAAATATCTATAAAGAGAGCTTAAAATATAAATTAAGTTAAGCTATAATACTAAATTAATTATTAATAGGTTAAATCTATTTATATTAAGAGGGATAAAGTAGTTATTTATATATAGATTAAAGAGATAGGCTACTAATTACTAATTATTAACTAACTAGAATAAAGAGATAGAATAAAAATAGGTAGTAGAAAGAGATAGTTATAAGGGTTAACTCCTTTTCTTATCTAATTAATCTTAACTATAAGGAAGACTTAACCCTTTAAGTAAATAATTTAGTAGGAGGCAGGATAACTAGGTTATATAACTAGACCTCCTCTAGCTCTCTCTAGCTTTTTCTTTTTTTTTATAATATAATAGAAATAATAATCCCTCTTTTATATCTATAAAGCATAACCTTAAGCCTTCTTTAGTACTTATTAGTTATAGCTTCTATTAGAAATCTTAATAATCCTTATATACTAACTTAGCTAAGGAAGTATATCTTCTAGCTTTTTATAAATAAACTAGTTTCTAATAAGAGAGACTATAACTCCCCTCTATATATTAAGCCCTCTATTAACTCCTTTATAGTAAGTAGACTTACTCCTTTAGCTCTTACTTTATATATTTGCTAACTCTCTTATATAGGTTATAATATCTCTTATATAGTACTTACTTAAGCTTCTAGAACCTTTCTAGCTATACTAGAAAGTAGACTTCTATATAAAAGTCCTGCTTTTAGATAACTATAAGATTATTATTTATTAGTTCTAGGAGGCTTATACTAGCTCTTATTACTAAAGTATAATAGAGAAGGGACTACTATTCTATAAGTATATCTTTATTACCTTAGTAGTTATAGATATCTTTAAACTTTAGCTAGTAAAGATAATTAATCCTAATAGACCTAAAGTTAGCTATAGCTTCTATATTTAAGCTAATAGAGGTTATAATATAGTTTCTTATAGCAGTTATAAGTAGCATACTTACTCTCTCTATAACAAAGCTACTAGAGCTTAGATCTATAAGCTATACTTTAAGTATATAAGTATATCTAGTAACACTTATACTAACTATTTTTACTATAAATAAGATTCTAAGTGTTCCTTTAACTTTAAGGAAAACTATAAGGCTTTTAGCTATAATATAGGTAATCTAGAGTAATAGAGTAGTAAATTTAAAAAAGTAGTTACCTAGTTCCAGATTAACTAGCAGACTATAGAGAGGTTTAGAGTAACTTATTTAGGATTTAGAACTATAGTAGAGCACTATAAGACTTAACTAAAGGAGTATAAGTCTAGGTTACTATTTATTCTTACTAGTTACCCTCTAGCTAATTTAGATATTTCTATTTCTAATAAGAGAGAGCAGGTTAAAATTCTAACTAGGATTTAAAGGAGAAGAGTGGGAAAAAGGAAGAACTAATATAATATTCTATATATATAGTAGTCTTTACAAACCTAAAAATATAAATTAATAAATAAAATCCTCTTTATTTAACCTTAAAATGCTTTAATATATATACTCTATATAGAGTAATATAGGAGAAATCAGGAAAAACCAGGAAAAATCGCATAAAGTCTTAGTAAATTAGGTAAAATTAACTAGCTATAATAATACTTTTCTAATATAGTAAAGCACCTCAAAATATAGATAGGAGGGTTCCTTTATTCCTAGTTTCTTTAATAATATAACTACTTATAGCTAGGAAAACTCACTAATCTAACTACCTATATAAAACTATAGTTATATAAGAGGATAAGCAAAGAGTTAATTTAAAAGCAAGAATATTATTATAAATATAAAATAGATAAATAATTACTATAAGAGTAGAAACTAAAAAAGAGCAGACAGATAACATAAAATAATATAATATTATACAGAGATATACTCCCCTTAAAATATAGAGTATAGAAGTCTGATCTGGAGTAGTAGTATAAAAAAAATAACTAGCTAGGTATTATAGATATAGCTAAACTATTAAAGTTAAACTATAACTTAAAGACCTTTTAAGTAATAATAAGCTAGAACCTAGTACTTAAAGTAGAAGGCTATCTAGTTAAGGTAGGAGGCTATAAAGAGGGATCTTCTAGAATAAGGTATTAAATACCTAAGCAGTAATAGAGAGAAACAGAGCATACTAATTACTAGAAAGGTTATAGCATACTCCTAACAGGTCCTATATAGCAGGACTTACTATAAGTATAGTAGTAACCTTAGTAGTATAATCCCTAATATAACTATAGTACTTAGACTTAACACTACTATTACTAGTAAGATTAGAACTATAAGAGTATAAGAGTAGACTTATATAGTAAGCAGGATAATATAGATATAAGTAGGCTAGCCTTAGTATTATCTCTAAAGTCTATTTTAATATACTAAGCTAGAAAATTATAGTTAAGTAATTAAGGCAGAGAGTATAGTAAATCCCTCTAAGAGTATAAGCCTTACCTATTACAGATATAAAAGGGTCTAATCTTCTATAGCAGGGCTAATTCTAGCAGATTACATAGTATTATTCCCTATCCTAGTATACTAACTATTTCTAACTAGATTAAATAGCTAAAGCTTTATATAAAGTTTCTATATTGCTCTTATCTAGTTAAGAGCCTCTTTTAGAGCCTATAAATATATTACTAAGCATATAATCTGCTATAGAATATTACTATCTAGATTACTTATTAATAGAGGGTTAGTATTATTAGGGTTAGTAAAAGATTTCTCTACCTCTTCTTTATTACCTTTATCAAAGTAGAAGTAATTATAGATAGGGTAAATCTTATTAAGTTAGTCTATAAGATTAAGTCTATATTAGTTAATATTTTCTAGTTCTTAAAAACCTTCTAGAGCCTTAATAAACTTCTTTAAGCAGTTCCTAGTATAAGTTAACCTATAAAAAGGTTCCCCTATAAGGGTCTTAAGCTAATATAAAGCATTATTAGAAGCCTTTAAATAGATCCTAAAAGGGCCTTTCTAATAGTAGTTAAGCTTAGTATCTAAAAACTTATCTATATACTATTTAATATTAAATACTAGAATAAGATTACCTACTTCTAATTCCTAACTATATAAGGTATAGTATTTCTAGCAATTAAACCTATCTACAATATGCTTATACTAGGCTATAATTATCTTCTATATAGTAGCATAGTTCTTATTAAGCTATTTAAAAGCTCTTATCTATATAAGAAGCTCCTTCTTAGATATTATTACCTAGTCCTATACTAGCACTCTCTAGGTTAGTATAAATATCTTAATTAGAGTTATAGCTTTATACCTATAAAGCAGGTAGAAGGGGCTATAGCTAGTTAAGGCTCTAATAAAAGTCCTATTAGCAAATAGCATAGCTTAGAAGGATAACTAGAAGTCCTTACCTATATTCTTTATCTAAGTAGTAAGAATATATATAATAGTCTAGTAGCTAACTTTAACAGTACTATTAGTGCACAGATTATAGATAGCAGTAACTTTTTACTTAAGCTTATACTTATAGTTAAATTTAATAACTATACCCTTATTTTTAGAGCCTCTATTAATAATAAGCATACTATAAAGCCTATAGTAATAAATAATATCCTCCTATATAAATTTAGTAATAAGATAAGAGTTAGCTTACTATATCTACTAAGCCTCTACCTATTCTATTAGGAGGTACTAAGCTTTAACTATATCCTATTTACTAACCTTCTATATATCTAATACTATATAAGTAAATAGCAGCTCTAAGAGTGCTAAGAAACAGTAAGAGTTATCTATATATCTAGGCCTATACTTCTAATAATCTTTATAAGTTTAGACTTATTTACTAACTTATTAGTAGAGGCTATACTAGTAATACTACTCCACTAACTACTTAATAACTATATTATATCCCCTATACCCACTCTCTTAGTATACTTTTATAATAAGCTTAGTTTAGATCTATAAATTATCTATAACTTATTATAGAGTAGGCTTATATATACTAGAACGCATAAATAATAACTTATTTTTCAGAAAGAATTTCCCAGCCTCCTCCTTAAACTTATAGTATAAACTAGGCTTAATCCTATTTAGCTATTTTAAGGTACTAAGATAGTAGGCAATTTAGCATAAATAGCAATTCTAGTATAAAGAGCTATCTAGTATAATATTAGGAATATTTATAAGCCTTAGAGACTCTTATAGGATATTATTAACTTTAGTAGTAAGGATCTTAGTAGAGCAGACTCTATCTCTATCTACCTATACTTTATTAAAGAAAGAAATAGCAATTAGATCTATAAAGAAGATTTACTTATTAATCTAGTTATTAATTTCTCTTTTAGTATTTTAGTTAAGCTTATCTAATAGTCTGCTAGGTTTATAAAATAATCTATTAGCTATAGTATTCTAGCTTCTAGGTAGGTATTTAACTTTAAAGTTAAATATATAAATCTATAAGATCTATTAGATAATAAGGGCTCTAGGCAGATTAGAAACAGTACTATTAAGCTAAGTAATAAGAGTTTTAGTATCTATTTCTAGTATAAAGTAGTAACTATAGAGATAAAAGCAAACTTATTTAAGAGCCTTAAGTATACCCCTTAACTCCTTCTTTTTAGTATTATAGTTCAGCTCTATACTAGCCTATAAGCTACTCTTATATCTAGAAACTATATACTTACTATTAATATATTAACTAAGAATAGCACTCTAACTAAGGCTGCTAGTATTAACTATAAAATAGATTTTACCTATATTAGTGCTATAGTTAAACCTAATAAGAATAGAAGCAGAGATAAGTTAGTTCTTAAAAGTGTTTATAGCTAACTATTAAAGCTAATTCCACTTAAATAGAGTATTCTTCTTTAAGAGTACTATAAGCAGCCTGGCTATAGCTAAAAATCCCTAAACCTAAATATAATAGAATATTATAACTCTAAGAAAGGATCTGAGGTTAGTAAGATTATTATAGACTCCCTATTTTCTAATCTTAATAATTTTTAATTTTTCTAGCCTTTAGCTGTTAGTGCTATAAATATATCCTATAATAGTAATAGATTACTAGGCCTACTATAATTTCTTAATAGTAATAGTATAGCTAGCTAACTTAATATTAATAAGAACCTTATTAATATTCTAGATATACTCTAAAATATATCTATATAGTCTAGAGTAACTAGAGACTTCTTTATTATTATACTTTAAGGTAGAGCTCTTAATAGCTATATTATTAAGGAAAGCTTTATAGCAGGTTAGAATTAGGTTATATAGAATTTATATTATAACTTTTATAAACTAGGCTATAGAATTAGTAGCTCCTTAAAGCAGAGTATATATTTAGAGGAGGCTAATTAGTATTATAAAGGTTATAATATTATAGCTATATAGATCTAGTAGGACTTAGTTATACCTAGAGAAGAAATCTAATAGTAAGAGAAGCTAGTATATTATAAAGTTTTCTAAGAACTTATTGCTAAACAGAAATAAAGCTATATTATATAGGGTAATAGTATTAATCTTAGTTATAGAGTTAATAAGATATATCTTCCTATCCTTCTTTCTAACTAGGAAGAAGGGGTTCTAGTAGGCTATATAGCTTTATTTAAGGATATCCTTCTTTAGTCTATCTTTTAGGATTATTATTATATTACCCTCTAAAGCCTTTAAAATTAGTATGCTTCTTACTTACTAAGCCTTATAAGAAATAACTCTGATTACTTATAGAGGAGCTATAGATAGATAAATAGATCTATAATACTTAAAACTCTATATAAAAGCCTTCTCTCTATTACTTAGAACTTTAGAGAGAAGCTCTTTCTCTTTTAGGTTAAGGTGGTCTATTATTATTAGAATCTTATTAAGTTATTCTACTATAAGTTACTCTCTCTTAGAAATAGTTAAAAACTTTAGTTAAATAAGATCTATAAAGGTGCTTTCTAATACTAGTTTGAGGTTCTCTTTTACTTTTACCTAGACTTTTAATTTCTACTCTAGGTCTCCTTTAAGTACTAAGCTATTAGAAAGTAAGTTATTAACTAGCTAGACTTTTTTATCTTTTATCTTATATATTATATTAACCTCTCTATATATAAAGGATAGAGTATTATTATAGATATAATTAGTTCTTAGTTTATTCTAGATTCTTATTAGAACCTTTTCTAGAAGGTTTTCTCTCTAATAGAACTAATAGTATATCTAAGTATTAGCTATATTAAATCTAATCTCCTATTCTAAGTTAAATAGATTTATAAAGAGTAAGAGATATATTCTAGTAGAAAGGAGAAGTTACTAAAGCTTTTTATTAGTTATAAACTTTAATAAGTTAGTCTTATATACTACTTACTCCTTATAATACTCCTAGATAATAGGGTTAAATCTTTTAACTATATAGCTAAGAGCTTTAGTATACTTAGATCCTCTTATATTAAGAATACTAATAGTAGTCTTCTAGTCTCTAAAAAGGGTAGCTCTACTATATATAAGGAGATACTTAGCTATTCTAAATAATATAAGCTTAGCACTATTATATAGCTTAGTAGGGATTAGCTCTTTCTTCTACTAATAGATTAGCTAGTTTCTATTTCTATTTTATTTCTAGAAAAAGAGAGGTTTACTTAGAATATTAGTTAGAAGTACTAAAACCTCTTCTATCTTATAGCTAGGTATATAGTTAGGGTTTATATAATTAGCTTTCTTTCTCTTCCTCTAATAGTAATATCTATAAAACTCCTTTAAAAAGGGTTTATAATAGTTAGAGTGCTACTTATCTTTATAGGATTAGTATCTAGGAGTATATTCTTATAATTCTAAAATAGCCTAGATAATTACTTTTATTCTTAGTATAATAGTCTGCTTAAGAGAGACTTTAAGTACTATATAGAAGATATTACTATCTTTATTAAATATTACTAAAACCTCCTTATCCTCCTCTAATTTCTCTTAGACTAGAAAGTTAAAACCTTTTAGTAAATTAGCTTCTACTATTAGTATTACCTCCTCTAATATATATAGGCTAGGCTAGCCTTCTAGGTTATAAAGCTATAACTATAAACTCTTACTTAGTTATCTATTAATTTCTATAATTACTAAGCTAGCTGCTATATTAGAATTAGTAGTAGCAGCCTCTATTTTCCCTTTTCTATAGAAATTAAATAGGCTTACTAAGTATAAGAGAAGCTAGTAGAGTTAGAGAGTATAGTAGTAAAGTAACTAGTAAAATCTAAAGTATAGAATATTAAAAGAGTATAGATTTTCTAATTACTAGCCTAAAAGATACTAATTATCTAAGTTAGTAAGTATTTTAGTATTATTTTAGTATATATAATAAATAGAGCTCTAAAAATTATATTCTTAGATATCTTACTATATAGGCTAATAAAGAAGAGTATATTAGATATATAATAGCTGCTAATATAGATATTCTTAACTATAATACCCTTAAAAGTTACTATAGCTTAAGTATCTATAAAGCCTTAAACTCTAAGATATATAGGAATAACACTTTCCTATATACTATTATAGCTAATATACTTCTTAGAAATAATATTAATAGTAGTACTAGTATTAATAATCCTATACTGCTCTAAGTATATAGACTAGCTAATCCTTATAGTAACCTAGAAGTATAGTATAATAAAGTCTTATATAGTGAGGACTTTATACTAGCAGGTAACTGCAATATAGTATAGATGCTCTGCTAAATTATTAAGAGAAGTAACTAGTATATTAAGATCCTCCTTAGATTAAGTGCTAGATAGAATAATATCTATTATATTAATACTTACTATATTATAGGGAGATAGTTAACTAAAAATAGAAAGCACTAAGCTACTTATAAAGGTTTAGAAACTGCAAATTATATCTATAAAAAGAGGAAAGATACTAGTTAAAGGGAAGAGGGTTAGATAGAATACTAGGTAAAAGAGGATTATATCTAAACCCTGCTCTTAGTCTAATATAGTAGCTTTATAAAGCGTCTAAACTGCTATAGCCTCCTCTTTATAAACCTAGACTTAAATATAAGCCTTAATAGCACTAACCTCTACCTATAAGAGTGCTTTATACTAGGATATAAGAGTTAGGTCTGCTTATATATTATTCTAATACTTAATTTCTTATATAAGCTAGCTGCTTAATCTAGGAGCTTTTATAATATAGCTAAGTAGATCTCTCCCTATAAGTATAAATATATCTAGCTATTAATTACTATTCTATTAGAGGTAGTTCTAGATAACTAGCTTTATATACTTATAGACTATATTATTATAGTTATGCTAGACCTAGTAAAAGAAGGATTTAGAAATAGTAACCTTTCTATCTGCCTGCTTAGCTTATAGGTCTTTAGTGAGAATTTAGCTCTCTAATATTATAATAAAAGACTCAGGTTAAGGGGTCTTAGCAGCTTCTAGGAGGCAGTTATTAACTAGGATATTCTTATCCTTATCTATAACTTCCTTAATATAAGGTTTTAGGGGTAGGGTGGGAAAATAAGTTATATTTAGGTCTATAATATAAACTCTCTTTTCAGGTCTAGTAGTAGAGTAAGGCATTATATAGTAATTCTAAGTCTATAACCTAGTTATAGTATTAATACCTATATCTATAGAGAGAACTATAGCTAGGGTGCTAGGGGCTAGTATATAGATATTAAGAATATTATAGATAGTATCTGATATTACTATACTAGTAGGAGGGATCTTTATAGCTAAAACAGGGATTAGAGGCCTTAGAGTTCCCTATATAGCATACTAGGTGTACTTATTAGACTGCTTATAGCTCTTAAGCTGGAACTTAACTCTATAAAGGCTTAGAAAGTATCTATAAAGAGTAAGAATACTAGCTTCTAGCTACTTAGTTTTATCTATACTAGCTATAAGGATCAGGAAAGAAATAATTATTAGATTATACTAGCCTTACTAATAGCTTTTATTAATCTCTTTATTAGAAACCTAGATATAGAGAGGACCTTATAGAGTATTAATCTACTAGTAGTTTCTGTGAAATAAATATAGTTTTATATTAGAGAAAGCTCTAGTAGCTTTATAATCCCTAGTAAGATATCCTTTCTTACTATAAGTATAGTAGGTATTAGGGTTAATAGTTTCTATAAACTTTAGGGGTCTTAGCTAGTAGTAAAATTTAAGGCTTATAAAGCCTAAGTAACTACCTCCTCTTAGATTAAAAAGTATATAGCTATATCCTCTATATATAGAGCTATAGTTATAAGAGTTACTACTATAATAGTTATACTATAAGGGCTCCTATATAGGCTAGGTATCAGATATATTAGTAGTATATATACTAACTTTATTAATAGCATAATTATATTAAGGGGTATTAGAGTAGTACCTAGTTCTAATCTGCTTAATCTCTATATCTTTAAAGTAGGTAGTAAGGTTATCTACTTAGGCCTTCTAGTTAGGGGTACTAGTTATCTTATCTTTTAGCTTAGCCTTTATAGATAATACTTTTAATTACTTATACTTAAGTATAGTAACTAGTATACTAGCTGGAATATCCTCTTTAATATCTTATAGTTATATATATATCTATTAAGACTAAACCTATCTAGTAATTATAACTTCTATTTAAATCTAAGAGACTAGAAGGAGACTCTAGTAGTTTTTATAGAGGATCTTTAAAATATATCTTATAGTTTACTCAGAAAAATAGTAGAAGATAATATAGTTAATCTCTATATTAGATAGTATAGATAGTCTCCTTTTAGCTGCTCTATCTTAAAGGTTACTAACCTTAGTAAGAAATTCAGAGATATATCTAGAATTACTAATTTCTAGACTAGAAATAAGGCTTTAAAGCTTCTTATTAGGGTTTAGATAAGTATTTAGGTCTATAATACTATATATCTTATAGAGGTTATCTTTAAGAGAAAGCTAATTATTATACTAAGTAGAAATACTCTTAAAGGTTTACTAATAGGCCTTAATATAGTACTAGCTAACTAGAGTAATTATCTTCTCCTTATCCTATTTATAGAGCTTAGTATAGAATAGATAATTCTTAAGGAAGTTAGAAATATTATTACTAGTAAACTTAGAGGCTTCTAGACTATAAGGGATAATTAGAGTAGTAGTATGCTACTTCTATATAGTTTTAGCTAATTTCTTAATTACTTTTATAGTACTAATAGTAAGTAGAGAGGCTAAGTCTCCTATAAAAAGTATAGTAGTAGCCTTTATAGATATAACCTTATCTAGCTACTAGTCTAGGCCTACTCCCTATAATTTAAGAGAAGCTATACCTCTATAGTTCTTATACTTATTATAAATATTCTTACTAGTATAGACCTAGTAACTAATCTTAGTGCTTTAAAACTATAAAAGTAAAAACTTCTCAGATCTATTATTATCTATAATAGTAGAGTAAAGGGCTTATTTCTAAATGCTTTTAAATATAGCTTCTTTAAAGAGTTCTATGCCTAGAGTATAGTTCTTAGAGCTAGAAGAGTTTAAAGCAGATATACTAACTTTAAAAGCTCTCCTAGATTCCTTAAAGTATTACTTAGATATAGTATAGTAAGTAGTTAATATAATTTATTATAATTTAATATTAGTATTAATACTAAAGTTTATTAATATTTAAATTATCTAATAATAAAAGAGAAGGGTTATATAGTAATCTGATCTGTAATAATTAAGTAGATAGAGAGAAAGAGAGCTTTAACCTCTTTCTCTTTCTAGGTAGTAGTTATAAATTATAAGCTAGGAGTAGTTATAGCCTCTATCTCTTTTATAAATATATAGGCTCTCCTTCTTAATATAGCTAGGAGTAGTTATAGCCTCTATCCTATCTATAAGTTTATAAACTCTTTTCTATTCTTTCTTATAAGTAATATAATACTATAATTTCCTTAATTTTATGGATATTAACTATATAGTAACTAAGATAGGGCCTAAATCCCCTTAGTTAAGCTTATTAGTCTAACTAGTATTATTAATTTATTACTTTATTACTAATTATTAGGTTCTAGGTTATAAAAAGCAGATATTAGCTCTACTTTTATAAGAATTAAGGAGAAAAGAGAAAACTTTTTAATCTAGTAAAGTCTAAAGCTATTATAGCTAGATTTTCAGGGTTTTAAGCATTTCTATTAAAAACTCTAACTATATAGCTATTATATCTAGTGTTTTCTTAGATTAGATTTATAAAGAGACTTCTAAATATTATTTTATAAAGTCTATTATTATTACTACTAAGTTTATAAAGTTAATATTCTATTAAGTAGTTAGGATAATATATTATAGTTCTATATTAAATATAAGCCTGTTTATATAATATAGAAGTATACCCCTTTTAAGTATTATAGAGAAAGTTTTAAGAGAGAAGAATCTGCCTCTAGGTACTATTAAAACAGGCTAAGAACCTTAAAATAAAAATAATAAAACCACACACTTCTATATACTTATATAGGAATATTATAATATTATAGCTTTATATCTAGAGGCCCTAGAATAAAGAAAAGGATCTCTCTAAGTATAATAATCTTATTACAGATATAATCTGTTAAGTAAAAGTGATAAAAGCTTCTAAATAATAAGATAAAACTGAGGTAGTGTTAGCTAATAATATTCCTCTATTCTTCTCCCTGCTCTTAATAAGGTAAAAGTCCTGCTATACTAAGCTAACTAATATACCTGTCTGGGCACCCTCTAAACTGGGTTATTTATACTACCCTGTCTCACTACTAGTAGGAATATTACTACTAGTAGGAATATTACTAGTAGTAGTAGAAATAGGACTAGTAGGACTAGTAGGAGCTTAAAAAGACTTAATAAAAGAATCTATTTTAAATAGATATATTCTTATAAAAGAATATAATAAGTAGTAATAAAAGATATAAGTAGTATAGATATATAATATATATATTTATCTCTGGTTTAGTAGAGTATA
>JAVHLV010000677.1:0-15885 GCA_036785495.1 Colletotrichum neosansevieriae
ACTTTAATACTATAACTTATAATCTATACTCTATAATATAATAAACTCTTTTAAAGAAAAGAGTTAATAATAATAATAACAATAATAACAATAATAACAATAATAACAATAATAACAATAATAACAACAATAACAACAATAACAACAATAACAACAATAACAACAATAACAACAATAACAACAATAACAATAATAATAAATAATAAGAAATAATAAAGACGAATAATATACTTCTTCTTAATAAATATACAAGGAAGTTCGGATTCAGACCACTCCTTGTCTATATCATAGAAATTAATAAATAATAAGGAAGATTAATATACTTCTTCTTAATATATAAGGAAATTCGGATTCAGACCACTCCTTGTCTAAATCATAAAAATAATAATAATAAAGGTTTATCTAATATAAGCCATATAATATAAAATAATAGCCTTTATAAACCTGCCTCTTAATAATTATATATATAAGGATTCTATTTAAAACATAATAGAATTTAATAATAGTAGAGGTATAAGGTCTATAGCGTGGCTTACTATAGATCTTATTAAAAGGATCATAAAGATAAACCTATAATATAATAATTTAATAATAATATACTATACTATAATAAATACTTCTAAGTATATAAAGATCCCTCAAAAAGGAGCTATATAAAACGATCTTTTCTAAAAAGGGTGGCCACCTAAATATAACAAGAAAAAGATCTAAATACTATAATAATAATAATAAAAATCCTCTACTATATATATAGAGCCTAATACTGCTCCTAAAATAACAATAAAAAGGCTTTCTTACTTAAAGGGTTAGATCCTTACACTTATAATATAAATATTATAAGAATAAAATCTTAGAAGTATATATAAGTATAAAGGCTTATATATAATAAGAAGTATAAAAATAATAAATAATACTCTCTATATACAGTAAGGGGAGAATATAAATACTCCTATATATAGTAAGGGAGAATATAAATACTCCCTATATAAAGTAAAAGGAGAATATAAATAATAATAATATATCTATAATATATAATACTTTTTATAAAAAGCCTACTTTAGGTCTACTAGAGAAAGTTAATCTTCTAGAATTTAATATATTCTAGAGATATATATATAGAAGAGGGTCTCTAGTTCTATAAATAATAGGCATTTAAAAACAGTAGACCTAAAGTAAACTATATCCCTAATTAATATCTATATATAACTATTATAAGCATATAGTGCAGAGTGAGGAAGTCAGTATAGATAGATATAACTAAGGTTAAATATTCTTCTCTAGCCTCTAAGAACCTAAGAGTAGGGGCTAGAGCCTATTTAAAGAGCCCCTAGTGGGCACCTAATACCTCTCTACTATTAAAGTTATCTTTTAGACTACTCTAACTAGTCTGCTAAGCCTCCTTATAGAGCCTTAATTCCTTATTCTAACTATAACCTTATTCTAGCTTATAATATAATCCCCCCTCTCTAATAGGTCTATTCTTAGACCTATTAAGCTAGTAGTTATCTAGTAGTTATTTATAGATTACTTAGTAATAAATCTTAGTCTTAGTCCTCTATAATATTTATAAATCTAGAATTTAGTATTTCTTATTCTAACTATATTAGCCCTTTCTTAGATAGTTAAGTAGCTTAGAGAAGTAGTAAGTTAGTAATAAGGCTTCTATTCTCTACTCTAACTACCCTTATAGCTCTATATCTAACTTTTAAGAAACTATCTTCTTTTTAATAAGGCCTTATTTATTATTAAGTTATAGATTACTTAGTAGTTACCTATAGTGCTATTACTAAATATCTCTCTAAAAATAGTGCCTTCTATCTATAAAGTAGTACTAAAACTTATTATTATTAAGCTTTATTTTAGGTGCTTTAAATTTACTCTTTAAAGTAATATATCTCCCTTAAGTTACTTTATTTTTATAGTCTTTATAGTATTATTAAGAATATACTCTCTTTATAGATAAATAGGTTCTTTATTATAGTATAGAGAACTATTAATAGTTACCTATAGATTACCTAGTATCTAACTTATTATAGTAATATTAAATAATATCTTAACTTTAAGATTATTCCTCTTTTAACTATATAAGTTACTAGCCTTAATATTAGTAAAAAATATATAAATACTAGCTAATTTTCTACTATTAAATCTTTCTTCCTTTTTACTTTTCTAGATTATAATATTAATACTGCTGCTAACCTCTTATTAACCTCCTCCTATCTCTATAACTATTTTATCTTAATTATAATATAAATCTATTAACTCCTATTATATCTAAGAATATTAATAAAAACTAATAGAAGTTTACCTCCTCTAATAAGGAAAGTGTTACCCCCACTATATCTATTAATATCCTCTAGATATACTTCTATAATTACTATCTTTAGGCCTAATCTCTCTAGAAGCTAAGTAATAATATTATTCTATACTATAAGAGTATTAGTATATAACTATTACTTACTTAATACTTCTTTAGTAAATCTCTTAAGTTTAGTTACTAATTATATTACTTTTAGCAGTTTTTAATAAATACTAATACTATATATATATAAGTAGTAATAAGCTATATATTAATATAGATTCTAGCTATACTTATAGTAATATCTAATTACTAACTATCTATAGCCTACTTATAGTATAATAGCTATTTTTAGTTACCTTAAGTAGCTTTTTAAGAATATTAATAAGAAGCTCTCTATTACTAACTAATATATCTAGAATAAGGTAAGTACTTAGTAGTTACCTAATTATTTCCTTACTAACTATTACTTAAAAGAAGCTTAAAGCAGCTTAACTAATAGCTAAGAAAGCCCTCTAGTTAAAAAAGAACTTAGCTAATATATTAGCTAAAAAGCATAAGGCTAAAGAGGCTAAGTAAGATTAAATATAGAGTAAGCACTAAATAGATATCTTAGAGAATATTACTAAAGCTACTAAGTATCTAGCTAAGGCTACTAAAGTCTAAAATAAGCTCTTTAAGAAGTATTATAAAAAGCTTACCTATTACTATACTATTATAGAGATCCTAGCTTAAAGCTAGCTAGATTTCACTATTATATAATCTTTATATATATAAGAATTTAATAAGTTCTATAATAAGGTTATAAATACCTAATACCTCTCTAGTACTACCTTAATATCTCTCTAGTATTATAAAAATATTTTCTAACTTTATTCTTAAAATTATAATACTTTAGCTACCTCTTTAGTAAGTAAGAAGAATAATAAGGAGGTTAAGGAGGAGGGTAATAATATTAAGGAGGAGGATATTAATATCTAGTAGATTAAAAATTTTCAGAAGCACTCTTAATAGGCTATTAGTTATCTCTAGGTAACTATTATTAGTTTTTAGGTATTTTTCTCGTTTTTTCTCACCTTATTAGAGGCTTTTAGGCTGCTTTTAAATTAAAATATCTAGCTAGTATACTTTACTTCTATATAACTACTACCTATTTAATACTTCTCTCTATATTTATAACTTATTATAACTCTAAATTTACTTTATAAGCTTATTATAAGTTAGTTATAATATTTTATTATAGCTTCTATAAATTATCTAATTTACTATAACCCTTCTATTTAATAAAATATTAGTAGTTCTATCTAGAACCTCTATAAGTAACTATATAGTTTACTATATAGATATTATTATTATTCTTATTAATTAGAATATCTTATAGAAGTATAGCTAAACTAAAAAAGGGTTCTAACTATATTAGGGCAAAAATATTATAGATTTAGTAATTAATATCTATCTATAATTTATAGACTCTTTCCCTATTAACTATCTAATAGACTCTAAATAGGCTTAGATATTTATTAAAAAGTTTCTAAAAAGGTTATCTTTATTTAATATTTTTTATAGAAAGTAGAATAAGGTCTCCTACTATAAAAATAATAGGGGTTTTTATTAGTTATAGAACTGACTATAAGTCTTATTAAACTTATATAGTAGCTTTATTACCTCTAGTTTTTAGGTAAGTAAGTTCTAGATTCTATTTTATATAGTTAGTATAGATATAGAAATAGTTTATAGTTTAATATTATTAAAACCTAGAAAAAGATAACCTATTAGTAACTCTATAGATAACCTCTAGATAGCTTTATAATAGGTATTATTATAGATAAATTAAGCTATTAAGAGCTAATTTACCTAGTTATCTTAGTTAATATTATAAAAAGTATATAGAAAGTGCTTAATATTCTAGTTTTATTACTCTATTTATCTATTAGTTTAGGGATAAAAGGTAGTACTTAGTTTTCTCCTAATAGCTAGTAGATAGCAAATCTCTATCTAGAATTTATTTATAAATAAAGATCCTTAGTCTAATATAATAGTTTTTAGGATTCTATAATTAAGAAAGATATATTATATTAATAGTATTACTAACCTATTAGTAATAAGTAACTCTTAAATAAGTATATATAAAGTATATTTTATAAATTAATTAATAACTATAAAGATACTATTATAAAGCTTATTTTATTTTATAAAAAATAGAGATAACTTTATAATAAAGTTAATTAATATTTACTTAAAAAGTTAGTTAGATATTAATAGAGATATAAGTTTTCTATATAGTAAATAGTATCTTAGTTTTATTTATTAATAGGTTATATATATCTTAATATATTCCTTAATATTAGGTTTTTGGAAATTCTAAAAGAATAAATTATAAATTCTTTTAAGGGTCTTAGTAACTTCTAGGTAACTTATAGAGAGTTTATTATAAAATACTATTAAGATTTCCTTTTAGAGTAGGTAATTATTAGAGATAAATAGACTAATACTATAGTATAGTAGATCTAAGTTATTTAGTAACTATTAGATTCCCTACTATCTCTACTCCTTATTAATATAAAAGGGGTCTTATTATTATATATTCTAGACTTCCTCCTTAAATAAGGAAATAAGGTTTTCTAGAGAAATAATTACTAATTATATTAATAGTTATCTCTAGATACCTATTCTCCTAATAGTTAGGATTAATAAGTTCTTAAAATATTATAAAAAGCTATAAAGGAATAAGTTTTTAGCTTTATCTATCTTAATATTATCTAGGATATAGTTAGGTTTTCTTAAAAGAGTGTTAGCTAGGTTTTAGTAACCTAGTTAGTATTTAATTTTAAAATTAAATATTAATAAGTTTTATAAAAAGCATACTTAGTAGTTATTAAGAGTCTTCTTATTAGCCAGATAGTAATAACTTAGATAGTTAGTAATAAACTAAGTATAATACTATAAGTAAAGTAAATAATATCACTATTTTATAGCTATATTATAGATAGCTATTAGTTTAGCTTCTAGAATACTATATTATAGTTTAGCTTCTTAAAGCTTATATAATATAAAAGTAATAGGCCTCTAAATATTACCTTCTAGTTAGCTTAATATTACTCCTATTATAAAGTTTAATATATCTATCTTAACTTAGATTTAAAGAATAGAATTAAAATATTATAGAATAGGGGCTTTTATAAATAAAGTTTATAGTTTATAAAAGGTAACTAGTGCTTTATAAGTTATAACTAGCTAACCCTTTATAGTATTTATAAGTTAATTAGTAAAGGAGCTATAGACTTTTAAATAATTCTTAATAAATCTTCTATAAAATTCTATAAAACCTAGAAATTATTAAATCTCTTAAATATTAATAAGTATTAGCTACTTAGTTATTACTTAGACTCTATCTTATTCTATAATAATACCTTTTAATAATACTATAAACTCTAAGAAATTAATCTCTTTTTTATAAAACCTATATTTTTCTAGATTAGTATAGAGGCTATTTATTTCTAACTAGGTAAGTACCTACTTTATAATATCTATATAAGAATTTATATTATTAGTAAACATCAAAATATTATCTAAATATATAATATAAATAATATTAATAAGTCCTAAAAGCGCTTTATTAATAAATATCTAAAAGGTTATAGATATATTAATAAGTCTAAATAGTATAATATAGTATTTATAGTATCTATAATAAGTATAGAAGGCTATCTTCTATTTATTACCCTCTCTAATTCTCACTTAGTAGTAAGTATCTTTAAGGTTAAACTTAGTGAAATATTTTATTAATAATAGTTAGTCTAAGATCTTATTAATTAGGGAAAGAGAGGCTTAGTTCTTAGTAATTATCTAGTTAAGTTTTTAGTAGTTAATATATAGCTATAATTTTCCCCCTTTTTTAGAAATAAAGAGAATTAAGGCCCCTACTAAGCTTATTAATAGATAGATTTAGTATTTTTAGAAAGCCTTTTTAATATATTCTTTTAATTCCTCTAACTTTTTCTCAGCTAGTAGGTAGATAGGTCTAAATAGAGGTTTTATTCTAGGTTTTAGATTAATAGAGTAGGTCTTAGTAATACTAAAGTCTAATATAGTTTCTACTAGGTTAATATTAAATACCTTTATAAAGTTATAGTATTTTAGGAGGATCTTATTTCTTAGATCTTTAGGGGTAGTTCTAAGTTAATCTTTACTAGTTATCTCTAGTTAGGTATTAAATAGGTTTGCTTTTAATATCTTTTAGAGTATTATAATAAGTATTATTTTTACTTTATCTTATACTTACCTTAATTTATTTACTATAGTAATAAAGTAAATACTTTTTTTAGTTAGGGAAAAGGTCTAGCTTAACTCTTTCTAATTAAGATTAGGTTTCTTAGTAAGGTACTAGAGTAGTTCTAAGATAGTATTATAGCTATCTCTCTTACTAACCCTAAAATTATATAATACTATTTACTATATACCTACTATATTACTTATATATATTACTAATTTATATATACTATAATTAAAACCTTTTAAATTCTATATTTCCATAAGAAGTAGTAGCTTAGTAAGTTTTAGTTAGATTATAGATATTAGTTTCTAATTAATAATATTCTTATTAATCCTACTATTAATAAGTATAGTTTCTATCTTCTAGCTATCTATAACCTAAACTTATATAATTACCTTAATATAAAGTAACTATACTATATCCTATTAGATTATATAGATAGTTACCTAGTTATTATTTAGTAGTTATTTACTTAAGTATAGTTTATCTTTATATTAGAAGTAGCTATATTTCTTATAATATAGTAGTAGTAGTGGTGATATTTAATTGCTGGAATATCCTCTTTTAAGGCAAAGGGCACCTGTATTAAGATAAATACTACCTATAAGATATATAATAAGAGCAAAATCCAATAAATAAATTTTTCCCTATCCTGATATCCCCTAGTATGTCCACTAAGTGAGAGTGTCTATATATATAAATAAGATCTAAGAGCTCTATATAGCACTATAACTAAAGTTATAGCTATGCTGGAGGTACTAGTTAAATTGCTATGTGTGATGCTGCTAGCTAGTATTATTGCTAAACTAGTAAGTATTTCCTTCTATAAGGACACACTAGAATAATAATTATAGCTAAGCTAAGGGGTTAATAGATAGGTTACACCTATCTAGAAGCTTTAAGGTGAGGCTATATATTAATACTCTGACTATAGGGGCCTATAAAGCCTTATTATAAGGACACTTATATAGGTAGGGCTAATACCTATACCCTTAAAGGAGTATAAGTATGGGTTTTATATACCTACACTTCCTTATAACAGAGTTAAGCATTTAGTGTGATATATATTATATTATGCTAATATAATATAGTATTATAGTAGCTAGAGGGCCTGCTTACTAGGAGCAGACCTTAGTAAAGAAGTTAGACCTTATAGTATACTTAATAAACTCTTGCTATTTCTCTCTAAGTTACTTAAAGATATATCCTTTTCTACTAAACTAGAGTATATCTCACCTTACTACCTTATAGTAGTAGTATAGGTAATATAGCACTTTTAGATAGCTATAGAAGCAGTTTAGGTTTATATTATAATATATAAACCGTTTATAATATACTGCAAAGTCTCTATAGCCACTTTACGCAGCAATCAGGCAGTATAGGTCTATATAGAGGAGTAATTCTAGCTTAGCTATAGGTCTTATTAATATTTCCAGCTCTATCTAGTAATAGTTATATAACTAGTTAGATACCCACTAATAGTCTAATACCTTTTATAATTCCTAATAAACCCCCCTCTTAATATAGCTATAGGTAGGTAGTTAAGTATAGAGGTCCAGAGAGGCTAAGCAGGCACCCTATTTTACTAGCTAGTCTGCTATCTTATTCTCTAAGATCTCTATATAGCCTGGAGTCTAGTATACTATAACTAGAACTATCTAGCTAAGAGCAAGCCTCTAGAAGTTAAGGATAGCCTCCTATAAGGATAATAGTAGTAAGCCCTTAAGGCAGAATACTATAGCAATATTATTAAGGCAAATAGTAATTATAGTTATCTTGCTATTTACTAGTTTAGCTATAGCTTAAAGGCTAGTATATACCTCTTCTAGTTTAGTGTTAAAAACCTCTACTTATAGTAGTTAGTAGCAGCCTGTGTGGATTAGCTATAAGCCCTAGTATACTATATATCTAAAGCTGGTCTCTTATAGACTAAGTTATAATCTATTAGTATATATATTAATATATATAGAAAGTAGAGTTATAGCCTATTTAAGGTGGTTCTTAGCAGCTACCTTTTTAGAGATAAGCTTATACTAGGTGTCTTAAAGCTAGTAGTCTCTAGGGCAGAGAACTAGATAAGGGAAGCCTAGCATAAACTAGGCAGTGTTAGTTAGGTTTATTAGCTATATTAGAAGCCCCTAGTTCCTGAGTAGTTTATAATTCTATATCTGGGTTACTAAGAGGTACTTTATATTAAGTGATCTAAGCCTTAATATATAGTATACTTAGATTATTTAAAGAAGGATCTCTATTAGTAGTATGCTAGACTCTCTTAGCAGAACTAGGACTAGTATAGTGTACTAGACTGGGAGGTATCTATATATTGCTATATTAATTACTACCTATAATACTCTAATTTAGTTACTAAGCTTATAGTTTACTATAGGGTAGTCTCCTTATAGGCCCTATTAGTCTTACTCTAGCCTTCTCAGATCTAAGTACTAGATTTTAGCTATAAATAGGGCTTTTAGGATAATAATTATATAGACTGCCTTCCTTATAGTAGCTAGTAGCACCCTATTATAGACTTAGCTAAGGCCCTAGATATATCTAGTAACCTTTTAGGCTTTTACTACTTTTATCTAGATATACTCTAAAAAGGTTAATTTAGCGTTTAGTATAACCTCTAGCTATATAATTAACTAAGCAGGCACTACTATCTAATCTCTATAGTAGATACTAAGTAGTGGGGAGTTACTATTTCTAGGCTTTAACCTTATTATAAAGTAAATAAGCTCTATTTTAGAGAAGTCTAGGAATATATAGTTCTCCTTTCTCCAGGCTATTATCTTATCTAGAATAGACTGTACTATAGCTGCTAACTCTGCTAGAGTCTTATTAAACTCTAAGGTAGCATTATTATTAGTATAGCTAAACTAGGACCTCTCCTCCCCTATATAGTATATTAGCTTAATATATAGAAGATAGAGCACTAGTAAGGCTAGTAAGCCTTATAGCAGGCTGTAGAAGAGCTGCTCTATTAGGGTTTTATATCTCTTATACCTTATAGCTGCCCTGCAGTTATATATAAGGTAGTATATCTAGCAGATAAGGTTAAGTAGCTAGCCTTACTCTCTAAGCTTTTAGCATAGCTAGTTCTGCAGCACTATATTAAAAGCCCCTTCTATGTCTAATATAATTAGGGTGCAAACTATCCCATAGCTAATAGCAGCTATTATATTATAAACTAGCACTTTTATAATATCTATAGCTAACCTCTTTAGGAGCACTTTACTAATAGTAGGGTAAAGAACCTAATCCTTAATAATCTAGTATATAATATACTAGATATATAGCCTTTTAAAGCTCTTGCTAATTATTAAGAGGAGCAAGATTAGCCTCTATCCTTTTAATATAGAGATATCTTAGTTTACCTTAGAGATTATAGTAATCTCTATATCTCTCTAGGGCTTAGAGTGGTAACCTATTATATAGCAGGCCTAAAATAGGTTATAGATAAAGCCTAAGATATATAGCTATACTATATATAGTATAACTACTATAATACTATTTGCTCTAGGCATAGTATTACCCACTTCTAGAATAGTATCCTAGACTTCTATCTCCTAAACTAGCAGGTCTATTCTAATAGCTTATTAGGGGACTATAGGGGTAAGATAGTTAATATTATTCTCTACTATATATATCTCTAGTAGCTTTGCATAGAGGAATATAGCTTTCTTAGCAGGTTTAGTAATATTATCTTTGCTATTATATAGAGGAGGTAACTATAGCTATAAAGTTAGCTTATACTAGCTTATAATCTTATATAGATTAGTATTAGTCTTAATATCTTTAATTAGTAAGGTCTATATAGCAGACTTTGCCTAATATATCACTCTTTCCTAGTACTTACCTACTATAAGAATATCCTCTAAATAGGGGTTTTAGTAGTAGGCTATCTTATACTAATAGTTAGCCTTAGTATAAGCTGCTATCTACTACTATATACCCTTTCTATCTAGCTAGCTCCTCCTTTCTACTATTATAAGGGATATCTAGAAAATAGTATTAAGCATTTTAGCTACCCTATTAAGGTCTTCTATAGTTAAGAGACTTATTAGTAGAAGCTAGGTGCTACCCTCTATCTCTCTAGTAAAAGCTAGAATATTATTAGAGCTTAGTCTAAATTTTAGCTTAGTAGCTAGGCCTAATCTGCCTAGATTATTACCTAGTAGTAGCATAATTAAGGTAATTATAGAGTAGTTAGATTTAGTATAGAGATACTTAGTAACCTCTATCCTAGCTAATAGTATATCTAAAAAGCAGAGATCTAGCATATTACTATATTAGTAAGTGGGGATACTAGGCAGATTAAGAAGTATAAGGCTCTAGCCTTCTATTAGGTTAGCTAGAGTATAGCCCCCTCTACCTATTTCCACTCTAGGCTACTATAAGTAGTATTTTATATTCTAGTCTCTCTCTATAAAGGAGAGAGTTAGGGGGGTCCAGTTACTTAAAATATTAAAAATATAGAATTTATTAATATTCTAGTAGATATTAAGGTAATATATACCCTAGAGCTTAACTCCTAGAAGATCCTAACTTTAGCTATAAGTATCTAGGCTAATAGTAAATAAAGTGGGGGGGGGAGAGTCCCTTTTAGATATATATTAATACCTAGGGCCTTATAGAGTGGAAGTTCTAGGACTAAACTAAAGAGTAAAATATATAAAAAGAGTGAGTTTTTATTAAGTTAATCTCCTAGTCTATAGTATACTAGGGTTCTTATAATAGTATTATGTTATAGTAGTTTTATTTAGTAAAAATAAGTACCAGATTATAAGTATCTAGGCTCTTTGCTATATTTACCTAGAAAACTATATACTGCTTATTTATAGTATTATATAGAGTAGTAGGTTCTTAGTAGTATATATATAGTAATAATTATACTGCCTTAGTAGGATAATAGTAAGGCAGAGAACTAGCTATTATTAATATCTATATTACTACTTTTAGAAACTCTCTCTAGAATATCCTCTAGGGGGGTACTATTACCTGTAACTGCCTAGAAAGCAGCCTCCTTATAGCTTAGATTAGGAGCTCCAGGGGGTAACTTATAGCTATTACTTAGTCCTATAGGTTCTACCTTAGTAGGCTAGCCTTAGTTAGAGCTAGTCCTCTCTGAGGCTATCTCTATATACCTCTTCCTAGTATTTTAGTATCTTCTCTACTTAGCCTAGATAAGTATAACTACCTAGCTATCCTTTCTCTTTAGCTAGAGCAGACAGCCTGTATTAGTAGCTATATATACTCTAAGATAGGTTATATAGCTTATACTAAGCAAATAAGTATTATATTCCTTCTAGCTATAGTTCTAGTAGTAGGGCTTATTTTAGCAGATACTCACCTTATACTAGCTATAGTATTATTAGTACTACTTTAGTAGCAGCTCTTAGTTTAGTAGCTCTATAAAGCAGAACCTAAATACCTAGAAGGGGGGGACTTTCTATTAGAAGGTAACTATCTAGATCTAGTAGGTCTTATTCTTAGTTAATAGCACTAAAAGGGTATAGTCTGTAATAACCTGCTAGCCTATCTCCTTCTAAATCTTATTTATTATAAATAGCTTTATTAAGAAGCAGCTAGAATATATTATAAAAACTACTAGAATATCTTAGATAGTATAAGTAGCTTAAACCTAGGATTTCTTAACACTTATTATATTAAAATATTTAGATAGCTTAGTATAGTAAGCAAGTAGGGCTATATATACTTCTAGGAATAATATAGTAATTATAATACTAGAAAGTATCTAAGACACCTTTCTAATATCCTTATCCTTAATCTAACTAAACTATATAAGGTTTTAATAAATAGTACTAGGGTTAATCTGCTACTCCTATATCTTATAGCCTATAGCAAGCCTAATAAAGATATAGAGGTTTAGTACTAGGTCTAATTATAGAGCTCTAGCTCCTACTTATAGTCTGCTCTTATAGCTTAAAGCTTATAGATTAACTTAACTTACTAGATTAGTATTAGCTAGCTAAGTATATCTAGCACCTCTAGCAGCAGTATAGGTATATAACTTCTAGCTTCCTGGAGCAGCCCTAGCATTAGCACTGTTTAGGGAGCCTAGAGGAGGAGGGGTAGTAGGATTAGAGTAACTCTAGGTTAGCATATCTTAGTGATCTTCTCAGATAATACTAGTAAATAAGCAGGCATAAAAGTTAATAGTATTAGGATAGTTAGCTCTAAGCTATATAAGGGTTATCTAAATAGTATTAATTAGTATTATAGTAATATAGTTAAAGCTCTTAGTTTTTCTCTTAATCTCACTAAGCTTAGTAAGAGCTAGGGGCTTTATTACTCTACTAGAGTGCTAATATAATATATTATTTATTATTAGTCTAAGCAGCCCTTTTAGCAGGGGTATATATATAGGTCTTAGAGCTCTCCTTATACTAGGCACTTTAGGTAAGAAATCCTTATACCCTTAAGCCTTATATGCCCTCTTCTTTAATAGCAACCTCTATACTAGTTACTGCAGTATTATAAGAGGACTTTTAGCAGTCTCTAGCATAAACCAGATCAGCTAGACAGCATTAAACATTACTTAGAATAGCAGAAGGGGCGCTAGCAAGCCAGGCCCTGGCATAGCGTTAGCTACTACTATTATAATAGTGTTTTTATAAAATAGGCCTTAT
Source organism: Colletotrichum neosansevieriae (assembly GCA_036785495.1). Taxonomy (NCBI): domain Eukaryota; kingdom Fungi; phylum Ascomycota; class Sordariomycetes; order Glomerellales; family Glomerellaceae; genus Colletotrichum; species Colletotrichum neosansevieriae. Next base: position 13,223 of record JAVHLV010000677.1, read on the forward strand.
TAACGATTTAGCAGTAATAAGGTGGCCTGCACTAATAGTGCATACTAAGAAAAAGTATATAGGAGGGAAGTTAATTTCTTATAATATAGATATCTTAGTAAAATATACTCTTTCTTACTATAGCTATAGCAAATAGTTTCTTTCCTAAAATCTTAGAGGATATCTCTAGGTTATTTTAGGTAGCTTCTAGTTAGATCTTAGTTAGATTTACTTTAGTTTCCTTAAGTAGTATTATTTAAATTCCTAGTGTTATAATTCTAATTTATATTTTAAGCTTCTTATTACTATATTCTAGGGTTAGGTACCTAGTTTCTTATTAATATCTTATAGAATTAAAGGTTAATTATAAACTTAGTATTTCTTACTTTAGTATTAAGGTTAAGTTAAGAGGATAGTAATCTATTTACTATTATATAGTGCTAAAGTTTTAGGTCTAGCTATATTACTATATTAGCTACTTAGATCTCCTCTAGTTATTAATATAGACTCTCTATCTTAATTTCTTTATAATAGTTAATAAAGCTTTAATAAAACTATTCTAAGTATTAATAAGCTTATTTAAGCTAGGTTTATATACTAAGAGTTTAAGATCTCTTATTAATAATATTATAGACTAGCTAGTTCTTTATAGCTATTTATATAATATTCTTTACCTTATTTTTATATTTTATTAAGAGGTATAAAGTTTATTATTTAGCTACTAAGCTCTCTAAATATTTAGTAATATATAGTATCTATTTTATATTAATAGTAATTTTATCTATAAAGAAGTATATATTAAGGTTAAATATAAACTAATTATAATTAGTATAAATACCTCTCTTATATTTAAGAATAGGGAGATACTTTTCCTAAAGCTCTAATTAGTGCTTTTCTAATTTAAAGCTACTAATAACTAATAGATAGATAGTAGTAGAGTTTACTAAAACTAAGAGTTAGCTAGCTCTTAAGGCCTCTAGGTGTTCTTATTTATATTTTAATTAGGTTTTCTTTTCCTCTTCCTTAATAAGTTAGTCTAGTTTAGCCTCTATTAGCTAGTTAATTAGTAGGTTATTAATACTCTATTTATTATTCTACTTAGAAAGTGTTTTATTCTATAGTATTCTATTCTAAGTTTAACTATTTAGGAGGTTCTATTCTATAAAAAAGCCCCTAAATAGTAAGTTTAACTCTTTAGAAAACCTTTAGATAGGTATTATTATTATATATTATACTGCTTTAATAGTCTATATCCCTATTAATATAAATAGAGAGAAAAATATATTATAAATATATAGTATAGAGTGAGAAAGTTAGTATAGATAGATATAACTAAGGTTAAATATTCTTCTCTAGCCTCTAAGAATCTAAGAGTAGAGGCTAGAGCCTATTTAGAGAGCCTCTAGTAGGCACCTAGTGCCTCTCTGCTATTAGAGTTATCTTTTAGACTACTCTAACTAGCCTGCTAAGCCTTCTTATAGAGCCTTAATTCCTTATTCTAACCGTAACCTTATTCTGGCTTATAATAATAACTAAGGGATTATATTATGCCTATCTAAGGTTATTTACTAAAGTATAATAATACTTATAAAGAGGCAATCTATAATAATACTCTAGGTTTTTCCTTAGGAATATATAATAAAATAAGAAGTTTTACTTCTAAAATACCTAATATATAATATAATAATATAAAGGCTATAATACTTATAATATATAAAATATAATATAAAGGTACTTAGAAGGTTTCTTCTATATCTATTAAAATAAGGGTTTTTACTAGGAAATAAAGCCTTAATATAATAATAATAATAATAATAGCTATCTATAATAATAATAGCTATCTATAATAATAATAGCTATCTATAACATAATAGCTATCTATAATATAATAATAATAGCTAGATATAAAAGGCTTATAATAAGAACTATATATATATAATCCTAGTTTTCCCTTAAGATATAATACTATATTTATATATAACTATCTCTTTTTTCCTATATAATAGGTTTTTAAGATAATATCTTAAGCAGTAAGCTATATTAAGTTTATAGTTATAACGCAGCCCCCTATAAAAAAGACTATAATAAATTTACCTAGTTTATAGGCATAATTTGGGAAACACTATAGAGGCACTTTAATCTATACCCTCTACTAGTTAAGGATAATAATATAGAAACTCTATATATTCCTGCTAGCAAGCAAACCCTTATATAAAGTTAGATATATACTCTAGCTAAATAGACTAGTAGAACAGTAATAGTATAGATAACGCCACGCTATATATAACAGGGCTAATTATATTAGGGCTAAGTAGGCCACTAAGGCTCTCATAGCCTGGGAACGCCTTTGCTAAACCTTCTAGCAAGGTGAAAAACGCCCAAAAGGTAAACCTTCCAGCAAGGTGCTGCGTATATAAGAGATAACTCCTTAACCTTCTAAGAGGTTCTCATAGCCAGAAGCATAAAAAGCTCTATAAGCAGGGCTTTATGCCTATCTCTCTTCCTTATCCTTATCCTATAACCTATAATAAGTTCTCTAAGATGTTAGTATCAGACCGCAGTAAGCTATATATACTATATATACCTTAAGGGGGGATATAAGATATTATTTAAATATCTCAAAAACCCTTTATAAATAAGACCTATAAAATATATAATAAATAATAATACTTAATAATATACTA
>JAVHLV010000678.1:0-15778 GCA_036785495.1 Colletotrichum neosansevieriae
AAGTTAAAATAAAAGACTCTTAATATAAATAAAAAGCTTAAAGAGATAAAAGCCTCTTTAAATATTCTAAAAGAATATAAGCTTTAATAAAATTAAGAATATTAAAGTAATAATACTTATTATAAGTTATAATAACTAAGTTAATATCTATATAAAAGCTATATAAAAGATAGAAAAGAAATTATTATTTCTCTATCTATAGCTAGATATTATACTAAATGAAAATAACTATAATAAATAATAAGCTATATTAAAGACAAAGAGACTTATATTAAAAGATCTTAATAGAAAGGCTTATAATAAAAGCTCTTAAAAAGACTGCTTATATTAAAAAGATCTTATAAAAGGACTTATTATAAAAAGACTTATTATAAAACAGAAAATAAAAATAAAGCTCTTATAAAAAGTAGTAAAGAAACTACTATAATACTATTATATTTACTTTAAAGATTAAAAGTAAAAAGATTATAAAACTATTTATAAATATAATATATATATCTATACTCTATATTAAAAAATATATAATAGAGAGAAGATATAGTATAAATCTATACTCTAAAAGAGAGAAAAGATATAGTATAGATCTATACTCTAAATAGAGAAAGGATATACTATAAATCTATACTCTAAATAGAGAAAAGATATACTATATATTTATACTCTAATAGAGAAAAGATATACTATAAATTTATACTCTATATATATAACTTAATAAAGTACTATACTTTATAATATAAGATAATTATTTAGTATAAATTACTATACCCTATATAGAATTTAAGGGGGTAATATACTAGTAATATACTAAAGGTATACTATAAGTATACTAGGTAATATACTAGTAATATACTAAAGGTATACTATAAGTATACTAGGTAATATACTAGTAATATACTAGAAATAATATCTTATAAAGTATAAAACTACTATACTTTATATTAAAATCAAAAAGAGTGATATACTATAACTAGGAAAAGAAACCTAGTACTATAAATTCTCTTTATAAAAAGAGATAAAAAGTTTTATTAAAAGAATATAAAACTATTATAGTAATATAACTATAATATAAAAATAATATACTCCTTCTATCTTTATAATATAAAAAAGAAGTATTATACTTTATAATAAAGAGCTTTATAAAAGACTTCTTATAGTATAAAAGAATAATATATTATGGATATATATAAGCTTTAAAGGTTTACTTCCCTTTAAAAGCTAATCTAGATATAAAAAAGATAGAAAATTAATACTATAAAAGTATTATAAATATATTATGAAATATAATATCTTAAAAGCTTATAAATAATATTTATATAGAAGTATATCTTCTATAAATATATAAATAAAACAAGAATAGCTATTCAAAGAACAAATCCATAATAATATATATATTATATTATAAGCAGAATCTCTATAAAAATAAGTAACTATTTATCTAGTTAGTACTTATTATTATTAAGAGAGTATTAAGAATTATATTATAAAAAGTTTACTTCTAGAAAGTTAAAAGATAAATTATACTGAAGTCTATAATTTAAGTTTATAAAACTTATCTTAGAAGAGAATTGAAAGATATAACAAAGAGTTAAGTCTTCTCTAATATATATCTATTTAATAAATATAAACTTTTTATTAAAAAGAAAAGGCTATAATAATTTACTTTAGGAGTATAAGTATATTAAAAGCTTATAAAGGTTATTCCTAATTTTATCGTTATAAAAGGTTTTAAAGGTTTCCTTTAATATAATTAAAATATTATATTATAAATCTATAAAGAATATAATTTTTCCTTATATTACCTATATAAAGGTTTAAAGGTTTTAATTATTCTTATATCTTAATACTTTTAATAACTCTTTAATAAGACCTGAAAGGCTTAAATTGAAAAGAGAAATATAAAGAAGACTAAATGTCTTAAATACTAAAGCTATATAAGCTAGCTATATAAAGCTACAAAGATAAAGCTATAATAGCTATATACTATAAAAGTATTAAGAACTAATAAGCTTATTTTATTCCTTAGAATATATTTAAGCTATAAATATAAATTAGTTTATTTTTTCCTATAAAGGTTTTTAAACCAATTAATTACTATTAAGTAATAATAATAAACTAAGGTTTTAATTTTTTCCTTAGAAATAATATTTCCCTATATATACTATAAGGTATTATATATATCTATCTAGATATATATATATATATACCTTAAGGGGGTATATAAGAAATATTTTATTCCTATTGCTATAAAAGGAACTTATATATTATTATTACTATACCTTTAGAGTGCTATAACTCTATGAATATAACAGGTATAAGATAATGGATAATAGATTTGGAATCCTTGCTAAAAATGGCATATTTTGGTGTATATATCATATTACGCATATTACGTAATCAGAATATTTGGAATAATAAGGTTTCAGAATAAGGTTAAAGTTAAGGTTAAAATTAAAGTTAAGGTTAAAGTTAGCGTTAGAAGCTAAACTTTAACTTTAAACCTTAAACCTTAAACTTCGCTATTATTACCCTTTTTGGAAATAAGGTTTAACTCTAACCTAAAGGGCTACAAGACCTTAGGAACCAAATTATCTATATATACCTACCTTTTCTCCCGCCTTTCTAGGCCTTAGATATCCTATACAGTTATTAATATATATACCTTTTAATATCTATATTTTTCGCTCTATCTAAATATCATATTATATTACAGTATTTATACTGCTTATTACCTATTCTTTCTATATTTAATTATAGGTAATATCTTTATATCCTAACTACCCCTCTGCTTTACTTCTTATCTTATAAGAAGTTACCTATAAATCTTATAATATCTATCTTAGTTTAGTTTTTATTACTATTACTATTACTATAACAGAATATTGCTATAACTACTACTATTCTATATTACGCTAAGTGCTTATATTTAGGTTACTATTAATACTAATACTAATAGAAGGCGCTGCTATAATTACTATTATATTATTATCTAAGGCATTATACTTATTATTAATATCCTAGCTATTATAAATATCTCTAAGGAGCAGGAGTATATATTCCTCCTTAATAGTGACTCTAAATCCCCTAGTCCAGACCCTAGAGACCTGGATTGCAGCCTTATGCAGCCTAGATATTAAGTCTATATCCTCTCTTAAAGAAGCCCTTAAGTATATCCACTAGCTTATAACCCTTAAGGCCTAGTATCTCTATAATACTGTTAAGATTACGATAGAGAGCTATAAGGTGTTCCTTTTGATTTATAAGATAGTATAGCTAAGTTAGGATTAAGAAACAGCCTAAAATAATTCTTAAGAATATAAGGGGGCTAAGAAAAAAAAAGAGTATAGAGCAGAGTATAGTAAGGAAATATAATAAATAAATAAGGTTAGTTAGTAAGAAAAATATAATAATAATATAATAATAATAGATTACTTAGTGATAAATAAATAATAAGAAATAATAAGATAGCTTCTACTCTCCCCCCCCTACTTATAGCTTATATTAGATAGATATATTATAGACCTTAATTCTGCTAAATAAATAACTAATATATCTACTCTTTTCTTACCCTTTTTAGGGAGTTATATTTTAAAAGTAACCTTACTAGCATTACTATAATTAGTACTACTACTATAATTATTATAGAGATAAATAATAATAGTACTATAACTTATAGTAAATATAGTAATAGAAATAGAAATAGTAATAGTAATAATAATAGTAATAGTAGTTCTAATAATAACAGCTCCTTAAGTAAGGCTACTACTAGCTCTTAAGTAGATAGAGTAGATAGAGCAGATATAGATAATATACTGTAGTAGGAGCTCTCTATGCCTATTATTCTTTTATATCCCCTTAGCTCCTAGTCTATAACCCTCTGCTTCCACTATAGCTAGAAGCTATAAAAGGTTATACTGTATTTCTAGGATAACACTATTATCTATATAGTCTATTACTATAGTAAGAATAATAATAATAATAGTAATAATAAGGAGATAGTGCAGACTCTCTACTCTAAGGTTAGAGTTATGATTATATATAACTTGCTCCTAGTGCTCTCTAGTAAGACATCTCAGACTATAACTTAGACTATAGTGCCTTAATAATAGCTCTTCCCTATTCTTAATACTATAGCTATTACTATAGCACTTATTATTATTATTATTATTATATTCCTTACTTACTGATAATAACTATATATAGCTGCTCCTATTATTAAGCCTAAGTCTAAGATTAAGGTTAAGGACTGGACTAGCTTAAATAATAATATCTAAGTTAATACTACTACTACTACTAGCTTCTTCTCTATACACCTCCTTCTCCTAGCAATAACCCACCTTATTATAGCTAGCACTCTACTTAGCGCTATCTACTTAATTCTTACTAAGAATAGTAACACTAAGATAATAATAATAACTATAATAATAACTATAATAAACCTAACCTACCTTAATAATAGCTCCCTCCTAGTTAGTGTTAATCTTCTCTAGTTAGTATAGCTTCTATACTAGCTTTATAATAAGATTAGGTATATCTATAGCAGCACTAATATAGTCCTTGAAGAGAGATAAGAAACCTACTATAGACTATACTATATTAAAAGCTTTATTAATAAGTATTATAGGCTTTAGGATAATATATATAATATATATTAATATATATTAAAAGCTGCTAGGGTACCTAGGTATTACTTCTAGAAGCTAGATATATATCTAAAGGGGCTATATAAAATAGTATAAAAAGTAGTCTTAGGAGCTATTAATAGTAAGGAGGTATATAAGCTACTAGCTAAGTAGATAAGCTAGTAAATAGTAGTAGCTAAAGATATATATTATATACTTAATAATCTCTCTATACTTAAGGGTACTAAGACCTAGATTTATTAAATAATAAAAAGATTTCTCACTATAGTAGAGTATCCCTACTATAAATATAAGTATAATAATTAGTATATAATATCTACTTCTCCTATTATTCTTATTCTCTTACTACTCTTCTCTCTCTAGCTAACTATATTAACTAACTAAAGATATATATATATATATATATATATATATATATATATATATATATTTAGCTTTAAAGAAAATCTCTACTAGAACCTAGACTAGCTTATCTTATACTAACGCTAAATTGCCTTTATTACTAAGCTACTTACCTAGAGTATTTAGTATCTAAGGCTTACCTATCTACTTCCTAATATATATATACTACTACTCATCTTAGGAAAGAGAGATACTATAGATAGTAGAGGAGAGAGTAGATAGCAGTAAATAGCTAATAATATTAGTGCTATAAGGGAATATCTTAACTATATATACTATCTCCCAGAGGATAGCCTTAGCTACCCACTAGGCCTATAGGCGCTTTAGGGAACTAATAGTAAGAGTAAAGAGAAACTTAGTATAAAGAGGTTAAATAAGAGGCAGGAGAAGTATATAAGCTTATATAACTATAGTATATATACTGCTATTTAGAGAGTGCTTAAGCTATAAAAGGCTAAGGGAGAAGTAACTTATAGATAAAGGGCTAGCAAACTATAAAAACTAGTTATTATATAAATAGTTCTAGAATAACTATAATAAGAGGGGGGGGGGGGGGTTAGATACTTAGATTAAGATTAAAATATATATTTAATAGATAGCTTTAGCTTTTAGCCTAAAAAAAGTTATTATATAGTATCTTAACTCTTATCTTTTATCCCCCTTTCTCTACTTTAAATACCACTACTTAGGCTATTATACTCTAAATATAGCTAAGCTTACTAAAACTAGGTTTCACTCTTAATAAGAGCCTACTAGAGTATCTTCTATAGCTTAATTATATTTAGTAACACTTTTATATTATTATAATCTAATATCTAGGTCTAGATATTACTACCTGCTAGATCCTGCTTCTCTTCTTTAAAAATATAAATCCCTCTTAACACTAAGCTTATAGTAATAGTCTTATTATATACCTTCCTTAGTATATCTTCTAAGACTAAACCTAAGGTAATTATCTTTCCTAGAACTAAGCTAGTAGTAATAGTCTTACCCAGGACTAAGCTTATAGTAACTATCTCCCTAGGGATAGAACTTATAACCCTAGTCTCACCTATAATAGAGCTTATAGTCACAGGCTTATTATAGATAGCTTTATTATAGATAGAGGCTAGTGAACTTAGCAGTAAGGATATTATAGCCTCTATCTATATTAGTGTTTAAGGGGCGTTTTAGAGAGCTAAAGACTATAGAGGCAGAGTTAGTATTAGTAGTAGGGTTGCTTTATCTTATATATATATAGGGTTAGTGTTAGTGTTAGCAGGTATTTAAGGATCCTGAATAGAGCTCTAGATCTATTAAGTAGTAGGAAGAGGGCTAACTATTAGAGATACTATAGATTCTAGAGATACTAAGCTTAGAGGTGGAGGCTTAGTAATAGTATAAGTAGTGGGGCTTCTTACTATAGATAGATAGTATAAATAACTTAAGCCTGCTATCTTATTTATACTATAGCTGCTTTAATAAAGAACTTATAGAGAGAGAGGTAGGGAGAGGGAGAGGTGGAAAAGTAAAGACTTATAAGCCTATATAGTTAGATACTATAAACTATATTAACCTAAATAGAGTCTGAGGTATCTAAGGTATCTAAGACTGCTTCTAGTGGTTTATTTTGCTATAAACCTATAGCTAGGTAATAATAGCCTTAATATCTACCTACTTATCCTTAATCTCCTAGTACTAGAGATATATACTTATACTATAGTTAAAGATAATAAGGCTCTCTTAGAGCACCTATATATATCTATAGTATATTACCTTCTAGGCAAACTTAGGTAAGATAATATAGTTAAAGTTACTGCTAAATAGGCTTATATTATAGAGTGGAATAATATAGATATATATAAAGTTATAGAAACTCTTAGATAAGGCATTAGACAGGAGGATATTCTTCTAATATAGTTTAAGGAGAATAGTAGTATAGATTCTAAGGTAGAGACTAAGACTGCACTTATAATAGTAAATACTAGCCTAGTAGAGAAGCTTTACTATATATTAGCACTAAAATAGAACTAAGAGAGGGAGAGAGGTGAAGCAAACCTTATAGCTAGTATTGCGGTATATTATAGCTGTGGATATAGAATATAGGCGTGAGTATAGGTGTGGTTATATAATTAAGAGGAGATAGGCCTTTATAAGATTATAACAGGCTAATAGTAGTATATTAGAGACTTTAGTTAAGAATATATTAATAAGGTGAGGCAAATAGATTATTAGCTACTAAATTCCCCTAATAAGATTAGGACCTAGTCTAAGCTAAATAAGATACTTAATAATAGATTTAGGTAATCTTCTAGAGCTAAGACCTTTATATACTACTTACTATTAGGTTACTTTATAAAGATAAAGCTCTAATAGGCAGAATATAGATAAGCTTAATTAGTATCTATATCTATAGCCTATTAGCTAATACCTAATAGTAATATACCTATTTACTAGATCCTTACTTTAGGCTTTATTTAATAGTTTAATACCTATTAATATTAATCTAGCGGGAAGTTTTATAGGCTATTTATAGTAAGTAGCTATATAAGGTATATAGTAGTCTTAGCTCTAGCACTCTAGTTTATATAAGTAGGTAGTGGAATAGTATATTATAGTAGTTAATATACTTACTAGTAGTATAGCTAGTATAGTATAGTATTAGAGAGGGCTTTATAAAGGCTATAGAGGAGAGAATAGTGCTAAAGATATAGTAAGGCTAGATACTATAAAATAAGATAGAGAGAGAGATAGTCTCTATATAGGATATAGATATAGAAGCTATAGAAAAGGGAGAGGCTAGTTAGCTTCTAAGATCTAGAGTTAAGACTGCTAATTATAATATAGCTAACCTTATCCTGCTAGTCTTTTAATATATTTAAGATAGATACTAAGATAAAGCCTAAAAACTATTTAATAGTATTATAAGAGTAGTTATTGCTTTAGCTTTTCTCTTCTTTTCTATTCCTCTTAATTCTAACTATATATACTCTCTAACCTACTCTATAACTAGGCCTAGGCTATAGCTCTCTCTTCTATCTCTCTTTACTTATTAGTGTGAGGGTTTTATATAATTCCCTCTTTCCCCTATTACTTATTAACTTAGATAGGGGAGGAAGAGTCTTAGGTTTACCTCTACCTATCTATAGTTCTATAGAAAATATATTATATACTTCCTCTTATCTTGCTTATTAATTTAGGGTTTTATAAGGCTGCTCTCCTTCTTTTTGCTTATTAATTAGAAAGGTGTTTCTAGCTGCTTTTTTCTTACTTATTAATTAAGTATAGCTGCTCACTCTCCTCTCCCTCTATGCTTATTAAAGTAGGGTATTATCTAGCTGCTTTCTCTTCTTGCTTATTGGGTTGGGGATCTGCTAGTTCTCTCTCTTCTTGCTTATTAAGTTAGGGAAGTGCTCTTCTTGCTTGTTGAGTTAGGGATCTGCTGGTTCTTGTAAAGCTGCTAGCTTGAGCGCTCTTCTTGCTTATTGAGTTAGGGGTCTGCTAGTTCTTGTAAAGCTGCTAGCTTAAGCTCTCTTCTTGCTTATTAGGTTAGGGATCTGCTAGTTCTCTCTCTTCTTGCTTGTTAAGTTAGGGGTCTGCTGGTTCTTATAAAGCTGCCAGCTTAAGCGCTCTGCTCGCTTGTTAAGTAGAGGATCTTGTGGCTCTTGTGGGGTTAAGGTGCTCTAGCTCTTGTTGGGTTAGATGCGAACTGGAGTACTGGGGTTTTCTGCCGCTACCTATGCGGGAGGGGGGGTGTTTACTTTATAATGTTAATAGAATTAAGACGTTATATAAATAGAGAAATATTCTTATTAAGAGAATATACTGTTAGACTCCTTAAGCTTGAACTAGTTATAACTATAATAATATTTAATTAATAATAATTAAATATTGCTATATTTATTCTAAAGTAATTCTGAATATATTTAATAGAGTAATATTACTAATAGTGGTGTATATATATAGAATAATATCACTAATATAAATAATTTTAGTAAAAGTCTAAGTGTATCACTTAGCATTTAACTTACTATATAATAATACTAGTATGCTAGCATTATATTAGGTTAATATATAATATTCTATAAGTATATAGTATTAACAGTCTGAATAAAACACCCCCCCTCCTATATAGGTATCTAACCTAAGGCGGGGGGCTAGGTAGAGCGGGACTACCCAGACCTAACCTATACCTTATTAAGAACCCACCCCACACAACTACACACCCCCTATATCTAAACACCCAAATTTGACGCGTTTTCCCCTCCTTAATACCACTATAAATTATCACTATATATATTTATCCCACTATATTATAAAAAAAAAATTCTTTTAAAACTCCTATAATATTTAGAATACCTACCTATACTAAGTTTCACCTTTAAAAAGTAGAAAAAGCTATACTAGATAGTATAGGCCTCTATACTATAAGTTATATATAGGGTATATCTGTGTTAACCCTCTATAATTATATTCTTAGCATAGTGTTAAAGAGGGAGTTAAAGGAGGACTTTTAGAGGCTCTCTCTATATTAGGAGAAGTCTCTTATATTATAGGCTCTTATTCAGGGCAGGCTTAGCCTTATACCTACCTATTATTAGCTTTAAAATCTTATAACTTATATCTACTATACTAATAATAATACTTACCTACTTAGTAAGAAGTAGATTAAGGGCTTCTTATATTAAAACCTAGCTATTTAGATCTTAAAAGCAAAAACTATCAACTCTAAGCAGGCAAAGAGTATAACTATTAATATACTAAAGGATTTCTTTAAGATTATAGATATCTCTAAGGTAAAGAAGATCCCTTAGTCTTTATAATATAATATAGATAAAACTAGATTAGCTAAGAGAAGTAATAGGAACTATTATATACTAGAGAACTCTAAGATTAAATCTATTATTATCCAGAACCCTATTAACTATTTATAGACTATAATACTTAAATATATCTTAGTAACTAGTTAAGTTATCCCCTCCCTTATAATCTTTATAGAAAAGATAGTTTAGTAGTAATAGTTCTTAAAGGAGATAGAGAAGTTTATAATATAGAAGTTTATAGCTTTAATAAGTAGCTAAACCTTAAATATAACTAGTTTTAAGTAGCTATAGAAGATATTTATTCTAGTAATAGTAGTAGAGGCAAAGAGACTCTATTCTAAGCAGTTACTTATTATTAATAGCTATAAGAGTTATATATCTAATAACGTTATATAGAAATACTATTACTAGGATATTTACCTTTATTATCTACTAGCTCACTCTAGCTATATTATATAACCTCTTAATATATTAATATTCTCTCCCCTTAAGATATCCTTCTTATAAGAGGTTATAAAATACAGTTTAAAGCTTAACTCTGCTCTAATTAGAAAGCAGAACTTCCTCTACTACTACTTTAACACTTACCACAGTATATTTACACTCTTAAATATCAGGTTAGAATAGCAGGTAGCAGGGTTATAGCTTATTAATATAGGAAAGCTAATAATAAGCAAGTTTCTCCTCTATATAGCACCTACTAATATATAATAGGCACTAAAATAGGATCTAAAACTTCCTTAAATACCCTTAACCCCTTTATTATTTATTATCTTAACTCCCTATAAATTAGCAGACCTTTATTAATATAAATAGATATAGTAGCTAGGTTATAACAGGAAGGAGTAGGACTTAGTTTTCTACTAACTTATATTTAAAAAGGTAGGTAAGGCAATTAATAACACTAACACAGAGATTATAATCTTATATTATCAGATTTAGTCTCTTTAAGCTTAAGTTAATTAATATAAACTATTATAATAAGTAAAAGTTATCCTATAGCTAAATAAGAGGTTTATAATAATTAAGGAGATTATAGATATAAAGCAGAAAGCTTAGAAGGCTATAGAAGCTAAGAGAAACTATTCTATTAAATTATATATTAATTATTTAATATTAAAAGAAGACTAGGATACTTAATTTATATCCTAGTACTTAGAATTCCGTTTTTAAGTAGGTTATATAGCAAAAAATAGAATTAAAGTTATTATTGCTCAAAAACTGCAGCCAAAAACGCGTCGAATTTGGGTGTTTGGATATGGGGGGTGTGCAGTTATATGGGGTGGGTTCTTATAGATAAATAGAAAGTCCGGGTCACGTGGCTGTGGTCTGTTAGAGCATAGTTTATGGGAGCCCATAATATTAACAGGCGGGCTCCTGTCTCCCGCCCTATTAAAGTACCTAGGTACCTAAGGCAAGGTTAGGTACGTGTCAGATTGTAGGGTCCGGAACGCACAGTGCGAGTCGGGCGCAACGTTAGTCCGGCTCCGCGCGCAGGCCCGAAGCAGCCCGGGCACGCTAACTGCAACTAGAGTGTGTATAGGAAAAAGGGGTTAGGATATACCTAAATAAGAATAAATAGTAAAATAATATATATACTATAGTATTATAAATATATATATAATTATATCTAATTTAATAATTAATAGTCTAATATATACTATATTACTATAAATACTACTCTAAAACCTTAATTATAAGATAATAACTACTATAACTACTTTTTAGCTATATAGATATAGTAACTAGATCTTCTAGATTAACCTCCTATATATAAAGATATCTAGCCTTAAGCTATAGAATAATATTAACCTATATATTGCTATTCTAAATATAGATAGTATGCTCTAAAGCTGCTTTAAAGATAAGGTTATAAAGCTAACTATTCTAAATATCTCTAACTACTCTATAGATAATATAGTAAATAGTATAGTAGTTATATTACTAAGTAATAATATAACCACTATATATACTAATATAATTATAGACCTATTAAAGGTAAATTATAAGCTATATAAAGCTTACTAAACAGACTATATATTTAGAAATAAGTACTATAAAGTATCTTAATGAGGTAGCTCGCTTATGTAATCATATTACGTAATAGGAATATTATATAATATAGCTTAGGTAATTAAGGAGGTATTAAAATAGGTATTATTTCCGCTTATTAACTAGTAACTAGCTAGGTAGGGGAGAGAGGAGTTATTTATACTTATTCTAGCCCTTCTAGAGGCTTCTATTACGTAATTACTTACACAATAGCTTATGCAGTAGATTGCGTAGATATTTAGCCTATTTAGGCTTAGTTATATATTAAAGTTATAGCTTAAACCCTTTTAGTTCTAGCTAGAAAGCTTATTAAAGGTAAGGCTTTCTAGGACTTTCTAGACCTTTCTATCCATAGTATAGACAGTATTAATAATACTATAATACACTGTGTTATATTATATAGTATATTATTAAGTATTATTATTTATTATATATTTTATAGGTCTTATTTATAAAGGGTTTTTGAGATATTTAAATAATATCTTACAAAGTATATAAGAAGTAATAATATATACTCTAAGACTAAATCTATAATAATATCTATTTAGATCTTCTATATCTATACTATACTATAGATAAGAATATTAACTACTAAGTATATATACTTTATAAAAGTATTAGTATTAATACTTATAAGCATAAAGCTATAGCTAGAAGCAGTTATACTATAATTCTAGGCCTCTTAGTATATAAGAAGCTATTTATAAAGTATAATATAGAGAAATAGTTTATAAAGTGGGAAAAGGCTATTACTAAAGTATAGACTAGCAGCCTTATATAAATAAAGAAGCCTAACTAGTAGTTTATAAACTTTATAATAGCTCTTAGTAATAGCAGTTTAGATATCTAGATCTATATATACTAAATAATAATATAATTATATATAAATACTAGCTTTCTTATTATAGAAGATATACTAAAAGATATCTAAGTTACTCTTAATATATTTAAAATAGCTAATCTATATACTAAAACAGGCTAAGAAGTGTTTAGCTCTACTATATTAATAGATAATAAGAATACTATATTTAAGGATAACTTAGAAGTGCTTAAGAAGCAAAGACCTGCTATATACTAAGTATATAGAGAAGAGTAATCTATAGTGCTTAAAGGCTATAAAAGGGTATCTATAACTATATAAATAACTAATAAAAAGAGCCTCTATCTAGTTTATTATAGCTACTATTTCTTAGCTAAGTACTAGATTATATTTATAGAACTATACTCAGAGTGTTTTTAGAGAAGCAAATCTCTTTACCACTTAGTAAAGAAGTATATTAATAATAATAAGGAGTTTATAAAGTATATTTATAAGCTTAAACTAAGTAATAAATAGTATATAGAGGATAAATAACTATATAGCTACTATAGAGGGACCCTTAAGTCTGCGTTTTATATATAGCTAAATAACTACTAACTCTATAACTCTACTATTCTAGACTCTAGAGTAATAATATATATATTTAATAATATCTTATAGTTTACTATACTTACTAAAGTAGCCCCTAGTAACTTTCTATAAGCTAGTATATATTAGGTTTCTAATAAGAGATATAGTATAGTTAATATTAAGGTAAAGAGGTATAGTAAAAGCATAATATATCTATAACTATATAATATAGTGCTCTATTATAGGTTTATAAGTAACTTTATATTACTTAGAAAGCTATACTAGTATAGTATTTAGTAAGATATAAGTCTATAAAATAACTATTTTTAAAGATTAGATTATACCTACCTCTATATATTAAATAAGAGGTATTACTAGTAGGTTCTTAAGTATAGAGAGACCTTAGAGAGTGCCCTACTATAGGGTAAAAGGGATAAGACAGGCACTATATTTCTTATAAGTGCTTAGTAACCCCTAACTAAGCACTATATATATATATATATATAATATAATAATAAAGTAATAACCTATCTGTAGTAGTACTATAATATAGCACTAATACCTTAAATACCTAGGCCTAGAAGCTATTTAATATCTCTTAAATAGTATAAGAAGAGTTTACCTTATCTAAGGAGGTGAGCCTATTATAATAATTAACTATAATACCTATAGTATAGGTAAAGTCTGTTACTAAGTATAATAAGCTCTATAAGAGTCTATTAAGTATATAAAGCTAGATATATATATTACTCTAGACTTCTATAACTATAATAAAGACTATAAAAAGTATTACTTAGTACTTCTTATAATAGATTAGTCTATAGTATATATCTAAGACTTCTATTTTATATAATAAGATATAGATAAACCCCTTATAGTAATTAAGAATTACTTAATAATACTCTTAATATAGTATAGAGTATATATAAAAGTAATTAAAATAAACCTTAAGCTTATAAAGCATTTATATATTATTGCTGCTATTAAGGTATAAGGTATCTACCTTAAGCCTTCTACTACTAATACTGAAGTATAGAATAGCAGAGCAGAATAAGTTAGTGCTATAATTAAGGAGTATATAAAAGCTATAGTAATAGATATAAAGCTACTAGATATACCTTAGCTAGAGATAATAAAGTTATCTATCTATCTATATAACTATATATTTATAATAGTAAGAGGCTAGTAAACACTCTATAAGCTATTCTATAAGTACTTCTAGATAAGTAAATCTACTAATTATATATACTCTAACCTCTTATATCTATATATCTATAGCTATAAAGCGTTTGCTATAATAAAGAAAGCTTAACTGAAGTAATAATACTATAAAAGGCTTATACTATATATATTTATTAGCTTTCTAGTAAGCTATATATCTAGTAACTCCTTTTATATATAGAACCTGCTATATATAGAAGTATTTACTATATATAATATAATATTTAATAAGAAGAAGTTTTTTAATAGTAACTTAAAGGGGCTTACTAAAGAGTTTTAGTATATAGACCTTACTATAATATAAGAGCAGATTAACTAGCTAATTAGTAAGAGCTATATATAAGCTGCTCTATAAGATACTAATAAGGAGATAGATAAGATAGTTAAGTATAATAACTATATTAATAAGTATATAGAAAATCTAGAAGCTATAATACTAAAGAATATAGATATAGCTATATTATTACTACTATAGAGCTTAATAACTCTAGCTACTGCTACTATAC
Source organism: Colletotrichum neosansevieriae (assembly GCA_036785495.1). Classification (NCBI taxonomy): domain Eukaryota; kingdom Fungi; phylum Ascomycota; class Sordariomycetes; order Glomerellales; family Glomerellaceae; genus Colletotrichum; species Colletotrichum neosansevieriae. The sequence goes on from JAVHLV010000678.1 coordinate 15,014, forward strand.
TGTAAGAACGGCTATAAAGGCTGCGGGAGAAGTAGAAAAGTTCCCAAAGTAATATAAGTAGATTTCGGGCAATAAATAGTATATAAGGGTAACTTTTCAGGTTTATTGCATAATATTCAGATAGAGAGAAAAATGTAGATATGAAATGATATTATTATTGATAAATTTATAGATATCTAAGGCCTAGAAAGGTGGGGGAAAAGGTAGATATATATAGATAATTTGGTTTCTAAGATCTTATAGCTCTTTGGGCCTATATTAAACTTTATTTCTAAAAAGGGTAATAATAACGAGGTTTGAGGTTTAAGGTTTAGCTTCTAACGCTAGCTTTAACCTTAATTTTAAGCTTAGTTTTAAGCTTAACTTTAATTCAGCTTAACTTTATTCTAAAACTTCGTTATTTCAAATACTTTATTATTCCAAATACTCTGATTATATAATATTAGTAATATGATATATATATCAAAAAACGCCAATTTTGACAAGGATTTCAAATATATTTTTAATCTCTCATACCTCTTATATCCATAGAGTTATAGCACTCTAAAGGTATAGCGATAATAATATATAAGTTCCTTTTATAGTAATAAGGAATAATATATTTCTTATATACCCCCTTAAGGTATATATATATATATATAATACCTTATAATAGGAAATATATTTCTAAGGAAAAAGTAAAAACCTTAGTAAAAAAGTAAAAAATAAAATAAAAGTCTTTTATAAGGGAAAACTATATATAACTAATAGTCTAATTTTGCTACT
>JAVHLV010000679.1:0-15707 GCA_036785495.1 Colletotrichum neosansevieriae
ATATCTACGCAATCTACTGCGTAAGCTATTGCGTAAGTAATTACGTAATAGAAGCCTCTAGAAGGGCTAGAATAAGTATAAATAACTCCTCTCTCCCCTACCTAGCTAGTTACTAGTTAATAAGCCATAATAATACCTATTTTAATACCTCCTTAATTACCTAAGCTATATTATATAATATTCCTATTATGTAATATGATTATATAAGCAAGCTACCTCACTAAGAGTATCTAAGCTATCTATAACTATATTATTACTCTTATAGTATCTATTACTATTATTAAGAAGCAGAGTAATATAGAGAGCTTCTTAAAGATTAATAACACTACCTGCTAGGTATATATTAACTACCTTTAAGAGAATAAAATACTTATAACTACCTATTAGGTAAATATTAGCTAGCTTTTTATAGCTAAGAATAATAATAATAATATTAAGGAGGAGTATATTAATATACTCTAACTTAATAAGTCTACTTTTTCTACTAACCTAATCTAAGTATAGTTATAAAAGCAAATACTCTTATAATATTTACTCTTAGTATAGAATAACTATAGGTTTAATTAGATAGAATATAGAGATAAAAGGGTTTAGGTAGAGAACTAGTAACAAAGCACTATAGTTAGTATATTATATATTAATAGTAATCTAGGTATAAATATCAGTTTATATACTATATTATAGATAATATAACTTTTTCATTATACGGGCAATTAATATATTAAAGGGATTTAACCCCTTAAGTATATAGATAGGCTTAAATATGCTTAACGCATTTAAGCTTCTTAATGCACTTAACGCATTTAATGCACTTAATACGCTTAACGCGTTGAATGCGATGAACGCGATAAAGGCTCCTAGAGCATTTATTACCTTTAAGGAGAGATCCTTTATTTATTCATATTATATTTTCACCTAATAATATGTTTACCCTAGTGAGCTGTATTAATATATTATACTTATTAGGAGTCTTTAGTATAAAGTATTAAGTAGGGTCTAGAAAGCCTAGGTTTTTATAGACTAGAAACTAAAGTATAGTTATAGTAATAACCTTAAATATATCTATAGTATAGGTAATATATATATTAATAATATTAAGTGCCTTAATAGTATTATACTTATTATTAATATTAAATACCTTAATTAAAATACTATAGCTAAGTTATATATCTTTAAGTAACTTAGAGATTATATTTACTTAATTAGTATAGATATATATTGCTTTAATAACTAGAGTATTCTACTTAGTATAGATAGAGATATTATCTATATTAGATATAGCTAAGGCTATAGCTTTAATCTTAGAAATAGGGGTAGCCTTAGTATTAGATCTATTATTTCTAGCTATAGTATTAATAATAATAGGTTAATTAGGCTTAATATATTTAATGCTATTTTTGCTGTTTTTGCTCTTATTAGTGATTTTATTATAAAGGGACTTAAAGTTAGTCTTAGAGTTAAAAAGTATACTTAGGCTATTAGTATTAATAATATAAGTAGGATTAAGATATTATAAGTTTTATAAAGCTAGGTTAATATTTAGCTAATTATTAATACTTATTAGATTAAGAAACTTATAATAAAATATATTAATATTAGTTTGCTATAGATAAGAAAGATAATTAGTATTAGTTTTAGGGTAAAGGATATATAGTATTTGTAAGATATTTATTTAGTTATTATACTTTATATACTTAATATCTAAGATATATTTATAGACTTAGAGATTAGTAATATAGTAGCTAGGCTTAATAATAGAGATAGATTTACTAAAAAGATAGTATTAAATATTATTAAAAATAATTAAGCTAACCTTAGATATATTATATTTAGTATACTAACTAGTAGTATTAAAGTAGTAACTAGGTATATACTATAGTAATTATTCTAAAAGGTATAGAATATATATTCTAGATAATAAATATCTTAGATATAATAGATATAATAATAAATTAATAAAGATAACCTTAATAAAGAGATAATAGAGTAGATAGTAATAAATATATTAATATAAAGGAGGCCTTTATATTAATAAAGATATTAATAAGTAATATAAAGAGTAAAAAGTATATATATATAGGAAACTCTTCTTAATACTAGGTTAAGAAAGAGAATAGTAATAACTATATAGATTATTAAGTAATATATTACTATTTTATATATATAAAAAGGCTATTAATTCTTTTTATTAGTTAAAGAAAATAAGTAGGAGATAGCTAGTAAGTAAGAGTAGCTATTTCAGTTATAAATATTCTTAGAGTAGTTACTACTATAGATATATTTATTAAAATAGATACTATAAAGAGGATAAATATAGATAAGATATTATTTAATACTAAGGTTTTAGCTATATAATATCTCTAGGCTAAATAACTTATTTAAGATATTAAGATTATTATAGCTATTATCTATATTAATTTCCTTATTACTCTTTATTTTATATTATTATATTTTATAGTCTTTATCTTAAATATCTTATTTATTTCTATTTTTTACTAAGCTTAAGTAGTTATTCTTTACTTATATAAAATAGTCTTTAACCTTATATATATTATTATAGCTTTTCTATTTATTATATTTTACTTTTAAAAGATTTTATTAGCTTATCTATATTTATAGTATCTTTATCTATCTAGATTATATAAGTTAGTAGGTATTCTTTCTATTTAATAAGATATTAAACCTTTCTTTATATTAATATTCTCTTCTTAAGGATATTTTTAATTTTATAATATTTATATACTTTTAGTTAGTAAGTATGATTATTCTTTTTAATATTAACTAGTTTTTAGTAGTTATCTTATTAATTAAATAGATTAGTTCTAGAAGCTAGTATTAATATTAATTAGATAACTAATATTACTAAGTAGATATTTATATTTAATAGGATATCTAGTTAGTAAGCTAGTTTACTAACTTATTTAAGAACCTTAAATAGAATTTATTAATTACTATACTTTATATTTAGTTACTCTAGAAAGTAGTAACCTAAACCTAGTTTAAGATATTTCTAATTTCTAGGTTAAAATATAATAAAATAATATTTCTTATTATATTATTTTTATATATATAGCTAGGCTATGATAATTAAGATTTTAGCTTTCTCTTAGAAGACTTTATAGTTTATTTCTAGATTTAAGTCTTTTAGTATATTTAATATATTATTAATATTAAGTCTATATAAGAATTAATTTAGTAAGTATTTAATAATCTAAGAGTATATATTATTAAGGTTATATTATAGCTTCTGGCTACTATATAGTATTTTTACCTACTTTATAATAAACCTTCTAACTCTATACCTCTTAATAATATATATAGCCTTTAGTTATATAATTATAACTATCCTAACTATAGCTATACTTATATATATATCATAATACAGTTTATAGCACTCTTAGCCTTATAAGGCTATAGTAGCTATACACTATAGCATATAATTATATAATTGCACACTGTAGACTATTTCACTGCGCTTTCTATGCATACTAATCTATAGCTAGGATAGTTACTCCTTATAACTCACTCTCACCTCTACCTATAGCTTATAATAGTTATAAGCCTAGCTCTATAGCTTATAAATACCCCTCTAACCTCTCTAAGCCTAGGAAAGGGTAAATAGCTTTTCTCCTATCACTTTTTATCTATTTAAAATAACCTTATAATACTTAAAACCTTTTTAAAGCAGCCTTATAATAATAGCTGCACACTCTTTAATAACCTTCTCTCTAGAAATAAGGCTCTAGGGCCCTACTAACTAGCCTTATTAGTACCTTAACCTATACTTATCTATATAGAGTAAGGGTATTTAGAAGTATCTTAATTCTAATAGTTCTGATACTAGAAAGCCTTTTAATACTCTTAAAAACACTCTAACTATTTAGAAGTTTATAGATAAGTATAATAACTACCTCTAAGCTAAGTATAAGGCTAATCTTAGTAAGTATAAAGTAGCCCTTTAAAAGTAGAAGGGAAATCCTTCTTAGATACTCTATAAGACTACTAAGTATAATAACTCTATTAATATTATTAAGAGTAAGAAGTTTAATACTTTCTAATAAACTAGTAGAGTAGGTCTTACTACTTCTAAGCTTATAAAGCTAACCCTACTAATCCCTATTAAGTATAAGAATATCTAAGATAAGTAGAGTAATATACTTAAGTATCTCTCTACTAATAGTATAAACCTCTTATTATAGATTGCCTTATACTATAACTATTAGATACTTATCTATTAAACTATTAATATAGTCTACCTTAAAGTAGTAGGGATAAAGCTTAATAATAAGAATAATAAGTTCTAGATTAACTTTTAAAATATACTCTATTTTTTTAAATAGTAACTTACTCACTCTAATAATAGTATATAGAAATAAGTATACTAAGATTATAAGAATATTCTAAAATATACTAAGTATACTACTTAGCCTACTAAGTAGTATAGAGAATAGCACTATCTCTATAAGCTAGTAGTAAGCTAGAATATTATTAATACTAAGAGAAGCTATAATAGATATGCTTTTCTTAAGGTAGTATATTATAAAATAGCTCCTACTTAGGCCTAGAACTAGCTAGATTTAGTTACCTAAATAGAAGAGATTAGAATACTCTGTCTCTTACTTAAAGAGCTTAGAATTATTCTTACTACTAAGATCTATAGTAAGCTAGCTATTACTAAGAGTTCTAGCAGATTACTTAGAGTATATATTACTCTTATAGGCTGCTCTAACTTAGAGGATCTACCTTAAGCTTTATAGACTGCTTTAAATGCTTCTTTTCTAGTAGTAATACCTAATAAGATCTCTAGCTACTTCTATAAATAATATTATAGGTAAACTCTATAAAACTATAGCTATATTTAATAGGTATTTATAGGCTTACTAAAAGATAGCTTTAAGGATTATAAGATACTAAAGAATAAAGCATAGTATATATAGGAGATAGTAATATTCCTATAGTGGGGCTATATCTATAATAACCTTATATATATAGGGTAGATTATAAAGGAGTCTTAGAAAAGTAGTTAGCACTTATCTAACTATAGCTATAGTAGATACTATAGTAGCAGCTAGAGCAGGTATAGTAATAGAAGTAGTGTTAGTAATAAAGAGTAACTTCTTAATAATATTTCCTATTATATTATTAACTAAAGCCTTTTTAAAGATAAAAGCTAAGTAATCTAAGTTTATTCTATAGTATTTATATTCTTTAAGAAACTATATACTCTCTTTAATAGTATTATTCTAGATAATTATAGAGCTCTCTATATTATTAATAATAAGAGAAAGCTAGTTTCTAGTATCTTTATATGCTTATATAATAATAAGGTAATTAAAGTTAGTAGTATAAGTATACTAATTATTAGGAGAGGTATTTAGGTTATCTAGAATATATTTAAAGATACCTTAATAGGTAAAAAGAGTGCTCTAACCTTAAATAATATTACTATTATTAAAAATATATATATTAATATTATCTTAGAAGTGCTTCTCTTTAAGATAGATATCTAGTATAATAGCTATAACTACTTTCTGTAATTTAGTAAGCTAGATAAGTCTATTTATATAAAGCAGCTACTATATAAGAGTAATCTAGTTTTCTTTAAATATAACTCTATCTCTACCTACCTATCTAGTCTAAGTATTCCTATAAGTAGTATAGATATTATAGCCCTCTTAAATAACTAGAAGCTAATATGCCCCTTATATTACTATATAGCTAAAAGGTCTAATAATATATAACTATAGTACCTCTAAGCTAGTTATCTAGGCTAGAGCGCTCTTAAACGCCTTATATATAATACTTAGAGGGTGAGAATTAAGACTCTATTATATATTTAATATAAATTCTATACTTAAGTATATACTAAGTAAGTTATCTTATATAGTATATCTAAGACTAAATCTCCTTATCTCTATTACTATATAGCTTAGAACCTCTTTAACTACTAAAAGCTTAGCAGACTATATACCTAGATACTCCTTATTAAGGATAAGTATAGTAAAAGACTCTTTAAAATTCCCCTAATCTTAAAAAAGTATAATAAAGTATTTAAAGCATTCTAGATATTTAAATACTAGATATAAAAATAGCAGAGACTTACTATCTATAAGATCTACTATAATATTAAGTATACTATTATTACTATATAAGGCTTCACTTAATATAAATAATAGATAGAGAAACTTAGAATTAATCTTAAGCTCTTACTAGTAAATACTAAGAAGCTTATAAGTAGCAGAAAGTATATTAGCTTAGAAATTATCCTGAAAGTACTTATAATACTAATTACTACTTACCTGCTAAAGTACCTTATCTTAGAGGCTTAGAGAGTAGCAGTCTTTATCTTTAATATTAGCCTATATGCTATAAATAACTAGCAAAACCCTATTTAGATAGAACTTAAATAGTTCTAGAACTATTTCTAATAGTAGTAACTAGACTTTATACTTACTATATACTAAAACCTATATCTATACTAGGAAGGCTTATATACCTATAGTTATAGAGCTTACCCTCTTAAAGGAAGTTATATAAAAGGTATTAAAAGACACTATTATAAGGTTAACTCTAGAGCCTATTTTAGATACCTTATAGGATATATACTAGAAATATATAATCTATACTAGATCTAGGTTTCTATACTTAACTAGGTTATTATTATATATAATATATACTTTAATAAGTTAAAATTCTACTCTCTAAATAATAAGAAGAAAGCTATAGATATCTAGAGCACCTAGATAATTATTAATAAGGTTAAAATACCTGTTAAATCCTCTAATATAGTTTTTAAAATCTTAGAGGTACTTAATAAAGCAAATAGTAACCTTATAATAAATAAATAAACTACTAGTAAGCTTAAGTCCTCTATACTAGCTACTTTCTATAATTTAGAAGCACCTTATACTACTACTATAATATAGTCTAAGAGTATACTAGCTAGAATATAGAAAGAACTACTTATATCTAAATAAACTTCTAATCCTAAAAGCATACTAGAATTAAGTTTAAACCCTCCTATAATACTAGAGCTCTATCCTAAAGTATAATATACTATTACTAAGAGTATAAACCTATATCTACCTATTTTAAATATTTAAGAACTAGCTACTTAAGTACCTATAGAAAAAGAGAGCTTATAGTAATCTAGATAAAACTCCTCCTTAGTAGCTAAAATAGATTTCTAACCTGCCTATTATTAATACTAATAAATTAACTATAGGCCTCTAATATAATAAAGTATTAGAGAGCAGTATCTAAAAGTTCTTATAACTCTTTATTTAGAAAAGAGCTTACTAGATAACTACTAGAATGCTTTCTTTATAATCTTTATACCTAATTAGTATAAAGCTATTATAAAAAGCACTCTTAGATATAAGACTCTATACTTTACTATTATAGTATATTTATAGAATAACTCTAAGATATATCTAAATACTAAGTAGAAGATAATATATTTTGCAGAAAACCTCTTAAAGCCTCTAAGTAACTATTTTAAAGCTAGAAAGCTAAGAGAGCTGCTCTAAAATATATTTTAAGAGGCTATAAATAAGGAAATTAATAAGCTTATAGCTAAGAGAACTTAGTATATTATTAACTAGTCTAAGGTATACTTAAAGCCTCTTCTCTTAAAGTAGGTATATACCTATAAGTTTTAAGGTAACTATCTTAATATCTATAAAGTGTAAATCTATATATAAGGGGATATATAAGATACCTCCTCTCTTAGCTTAATCTATACTACTATACTTATAGCCTAAAGCCTATATATAGTAGTAGTAATTATAGCCTAGTTTAACTATAAAATACTCTAATTTAATAATATTAATATATTTCTAAATATAGATATTAATCTAGATAGAGAGCTAGTTACCTGCTACCTTCTAGATAGCTTTAAGCAGGTTAGTAAAGTTATAGAGCTTAATAAAGCTCTATATAGCTTAAAAAATATACCTCTTCTATAATATAAGAAATTCTCTATAGCCTTATATAAGCTTAGGCTCTCTCTATATAATAAGGAGCCCTATCTTTTTTAAGATAAGTACTATAAGGTTCTGCTTCTGTTCTATATTAATAATATCCTTATTTTATTTTATTAAGACTATACTTCTAAAACTTAGAAGCTTATATAAGAGATTAAGAAACTATATAAACTATATAAACTAGGCTTTATTAAATAGTATCTTAGAATATATATTATATAAAACTAAGTAGCTAAAAGATTTACCTAATCTATAACTAGTATATTAAGACTATTATAGAGCGCTTTAGCCTCTATAATAGTATTACTCTAAGCACTCTTATACTAGTTACTAAGCTTATAAAGAACCCTAGTAAGGCTACTACTATAGAAGTTAAAAACTACTAGTTACTTATTAGAAGTATCCTATATATAGTAATAATAATATACCTTAAAGTAGCCTTTACTATAGTATAACTCTCTTACTTCCTTATAAATCTAAGTATATAGCACTTTATTATAGTAAGGCAGTATATATAGTATCTCTATTTAACTTACTACTTTATAATCTGCTATAGCAGCTTAGAGGATAATAAAAAGACTTCCTTACTACTAATTACTAATAATACCTTATTTACTAATAATAAAGAGACTTATAGGTTATTATAAAGCTATATAATAATACTCTTTAAAGGTATAATTTAGTAAAAAGCAGCTTATTAAGTAATAGTTATAATATTAATAACTAAAGCAGAGCTTCTAAGCCTTAAGTATATTACTAAAGAGATAATAGCTCTTTAAAAGCTATACTATAACCTTACTTTAGAGCTTAGAGATATTTAGAAAGTCTATTATAATAATTAGTAAACTATATAACTAGTAGTTAGAGAAAAAGAGTGTATTTTAACCTACCTATAATATATTAATATTTAGAATATATAGCTATACTAAGAGTATATAAAGGGCATTTTTAAAGTGCTCTATATATCTATAGATAAGATACTAGCAGATAGGCTTATAAAAAGCCTCTTCTAAGCTAAGTTTAAACACTTCTAAGTATTACTAAACCTAGTAGATACTTACTATATTATTATAATAAAGGAAAAGCAAGTTTAAGAGTATAAAATAAAGCTCTATTAGGCTTAAAGGTTAGTAGATATTATTTATAGAGCTATAGCCCCTTTATATATAATAGCTAGGTAGAAAAGTAATTCTTATAGATATACTAGCTCTGGGTATACTAGCCCTATACCTCCCTAAATACTAATAAGTAAAGAGTATTAATACTTAAAGGTATATATTTAATAATAGAAGCACTCCTTAGTATAGATAGCTATAATAAGGCAGTTAATAAAGCTATTAGCTATACTAGTAGATAGCTTATAAAGAGCTAAAAGGCTTACTAAGTAAGTATATATACTAGTAATAGTACTACTAGAAAGAGTAGTAGCTATAGAGATCTGCTAAAAAGAGCTAGCTAAAGCTAGCTCTTTTATAGTAGCCTCTAGGTATATAATAACCTGGAGCTTCTCCTCCTCCTTCTACTCCTCCTCCTCCTCTTTCTCCTTCTCTTCCTCCTCTTTAAGAGCAGTCTAGAAAACCTAGTGCTAATAGGTAAAAGCCTAGATAGATAAGTTAGCACTATACTAAATTATCTTATATATACCTATATATAAGTATAGAATACTTATAACTTAGTTATTACTATTATAGGCTTAATAGTAGCACTTATAGGGTATAATAGTAGTAGTAGAGAGGGGTTAGTAGCTATAGCTAGCTAGGCAGTAATAATAGTACTTATTAGTATTATAGAAGCAGTAACTAGAGCTCTTATCTATAAGTAGTAAGTATATATAGCTATAATATAGGTGCTCTATTAGCTTACTAGCTCTCTCTAGGATAATAGAGGAAGTATAGAGCTTCTTAGTAGAGCTTAGAATCTTCTTATTAGTAGTAGGGTTAGTCTTCTTCTTTAATATATTATAATATATATTAGCTATAATCTTTACCTTCTTAGACTTATACTTAGACTTCTCTAGACTATTATTAGTATCTCTAAACTATAGGAAGTAATATTATAAATATACTAATAGACTTCTCTTTATTCTTATTCTCTTCCTCCTTAATAGAGGGGATATACTTATACTTATCTATAAGCTTCTTCTTAGAGGCCTTAGCCTCTTCTATTAGAAGAATATTATTAGCTTCTATAATATTAAAAAGCCCTACTAGATAGTAATAGTTACTAGAGGGGCTATAGAATAGCAAAATAAAAGACTTATACTTATTACTCTTATTATTCTTAGCCTCCTCCTACTTAGTAAGAGCAGCTAGCTGCTCCTACTCTACTTTCTTCTTAGCCTTATAGGTTATCTTAGCCTTAGTAATATAGTTAGTAACTAATACTATAGACTATTTACACTTAGAGGCTATTTTTAATAATAGTATTAATAGGTATAGATAATTCTATATAAAGATAAGTATTAGTAATAGTTAATAATATATATAATGATTTTTTTATATATATAAAGGGTTAACTTATAATTATTATAGTATTCTAAGTAGAAGAAGGAGGAAAAATTAAAGTAGAGAGCAGTATAAGTAATAACTATGCCTGCCTAGCTACTTTTATAGGTAGTTAAGTGCTACTAATAGGATTCTATTACTTACCTAAATTATATTACTATTACTTAAGTTATATATTACTTATTTATACTCTTTAAAGCACTTATAAAGGATATTTTTATTTATTTTATACCTTTAAGGCTATTTATAACACTGCTTTATCTCTTTTATATATATTTAAAAATAGTTATAGCTATATATAATAACAAATCACTATATTAGTAATATTTACTGCGCAGCTGGGGGGTGTGTTATAATGCAGTTTACAGCACTCTCAGCCTTATAAGGCTATAGTGGCTATGCACTGTGGCGTGCAATTATATAATCGCACACTGCAGACTATTTTACTGCACTTTCCGCGCACACTAATCCATAGCTAGGATAGTTGCTCCTTATAACTCGCCCTCACCCCTATCTATGGCTCGTGATAATATACCTATTTATAGCTATTAGATTCACGCTAGATTAAGGTTTATATGGAACTTAGAGCTCCCTTTATATATATATATTAAAAGCCTATAAGTTAATATATATCTATTTAGAAGTTCTACTTAACTATATAGGTAGTAGTATTAAAATATATATATATACTCTGGAATAGGCTATATAACCCTATATATATCTATTAATTATAGTATATATCCTGCTACTTTGCGGGTTTAAGTGTTAGCATAATAAAAAGATTATAAAAGAGTTTATTATCAATATAATTAATAAAACTCTCTATTTTATTAAGTAGCCTAAATAATACTATAAGTATATTATTAATATAGCTCCTAAGAAAGCTCTTATTAATATCTCTATAGAGAACTTATAGATTTATAAACTTATTATAAATAAATAAGTAGACTTAGTAATAGAGATTAGATAGGTTCTTAAGTACTTTCTAGAGTAGCTCTTCTTTAAATAAACTCTCTATAATACTAAGGCAGAGATAGCCTTTTAGAGATTAGTAAGTATAGCTTATACTAAATAGAGAAAGTATTATTAATAATAGTATAGTTACTAGTAAATAAAATAGTAATAAAGATAGTATTAGTAGTATATATAATAAATAAGAGGATAAGTTAATAGATATTTTTGTTAAACTATTAAGTTTGTAGTTATAACACAGCCCCCTGCAAAAAAGACTATAATAAATTCACCCAGTTTATGAGCATAATTTGGGAAACACTATAGAGGCACTTTGACCTATGCCCTCTACCAGTTAAGGATAATAATGCAGGAACCCGATATATTTCTGCTAGCAAGCAAACCCTCTAAATATCACTATACAAATTTTGTTAAACTATAAAGTTAAGAATTATAAAGCTATAGATAGATATATATAACTATAGCTATAGTTAGGAGAGTTATAATTATATAATCTAAGGCTATATATATTATTAAGAGGCGTGGAGTTAGAAGGTCTATTATAAAGTAGGTAAAATCACTATATTAAGTTTATAGTTATAATGCAGCCTCTCTATAAAAAAGACTATAATAAATTTACTTAGTTTATAGATATAATTTAGGAAACACTATAGATATACTTTAACCTATACGCTCTATTAGTTAAGGATAATAATATAGAAACTCTATATATTTCTATTAGTAAGCAATCCCTTATATAAAGTTAGATATATACTCTAGCTAAATAGACTAGTAGAATAGTAATAGTATAGATAACGCTATGCTATATATAATAGAGCTAATTATATTAAGGCTAAGTAGGCCACTAAGACTCTTATAGCTTGGAGAAAATGCCTAAAAAGTAAACCTTTCTAGAAATATAGCTATAAATAGCAGCTTATTACTAAGATATCTAAAGAAGGAAAATAGCTTCTATAGAAGTATCTAAAGCCTAAATATAGCTAATATAATCACCCTTCTAGCCTTAAATCCTCTATATACTCTTTATATAGATATCTATAAAAGCTTATTAAAGCTATAATTAAAATAACTAGCTTCTAAGTTAGTATTTAAGCTTATAATATATATACTATTATTTAAGAGTAGTTTCCTAGGTCTAACTTTACCTAAAGAGATATCTATAATACTAAAGTATAGATTAACTATAAAAAGCTTAATAACTGTTTACCTACTATAGTACTTATTAAGCTTTTTAATAAGTAAGAGATACCTTATATAGTTAAGTAAGCTAATAGTAAACCTAAATAGTTTATAAGCTTTATATAAACTCTCTCTTACTATCTCTAGATATGAAAATAGTTCCTAAAGATATTAAGCTTTAATAATATCTATAATACTAACTATTTTTATCTTCCCCTCTTCTAAGCTATAAAATAAACTTATTCTAATTCTATTTTCAATACTCTATTTAGTTTAATTAATAATAAATAGCTTAAAGAGTTCTAGTTTTTTTGAAATAGTATTTACTAACTTATTTAGTAAAATAATATCTACTAGCTAAATATTATTATTATAGACGTTAATAAATAAATAAAGATAGCTCTTAGTAATATATTTCCTAGAAATATAATGATAGCTTTATATCTACTATATTAACTTAAATACCTTACTTTAAGCTAAGTAAAAATAATAAAAGAGGTATTTCTATATTATTAATAGTAATATATCTAAGGAGGATAAATTAGCTATATAAACAGAGGCTTAACTTAGTAATAAGAATTAAGTTTATATCTATACTCTATAGATAGAAAAACCTCTTATATCTACTATAGAGTTTTAGGGATATAGAAAGCTGTTATATTTATGGAAACTAAGCTAGTATTTAAAAGAATATAAGCTAGTCTTTATAAAGAGTTTAATAACTAGTAACTAATTCTTTAATATCTTTATAGAACCTACTTAATTATAAAAGTATAGTAAGTATACTACTTTATTAAGTATTATCTAAACTTTAGAATCTATATTACTTTAGGTACTAAGTTAAGTAACTATAATATTAAAGATTACTTACTAAATAAATAAAGCTATCTCTACTAATCAATTAATATTATATAAGATATAGTTAGAAATTAGAAGTTAAGCTTCTAGAATACTTATATATAGAATAAGATACTTATATTTTATAAATACTCTAGGCTTAGATTAAAATATCTTAGTAAACTTTATATAATACTTTTATTAAAAGGCTCTTAGTTTAGTAATAAAAAAGTATGAACTTATAAAGAAGTTTCTACTTATTCATAGAAATCTATAGCTAATATCTCTTAGAGACTATATCTATAACTATTTAACCTTAATACAGTATAGTATTCTATATTACTATAAAATCTATAGTAAGCTTATTAAGGAGAAGGTATTTATAAAATAGAAGGTATATTTATATTAGTAACTCTAGGAGTCTGCTTTCTAAGATCTATATTATTATATTCTTAACTCTAAAATAACTATAGCTCTATATAGCTAGCTAAAGAATAATATCTAGCTAGTCTCTTTTTAGTTAGTAATATCTAAAGCTATACTAAACTAAAATAAGAATTAGCTTCTATTAATAAGAAAATATAGATATTCTCTCAATAGCTAGAATAAGTTAGCTATTACTTAGATTATAGAGATAATATAATAAAGTTAGCTCTCTATCTCTTCTTAATAATAAATAAGGAGTTAGTTAGATATCCTAAGTATAAATAGGGTAATTAGAAAATAGATTAATAATAAGTATTTATAGCTAAGTATCTAGTACAGAAGAAGCTAATAAGAGTTATTAAATAATAGATAGTAAAATAGATAAATATAGAGTATTTAGGATTTATAAAATAAATATAAACCTAAGGTTAATTTAAAATTTATAGCAGTAAAATAGAAAAGTTCCAATTAAGATTTATAAATATACTAACTAATCTATAAATCTTAAATAAAAGAAAGAATCAGTAAATAGCTATACGTTTATAATAAATTAAGGAATATTAAGGTAGGTCTAGTAACTGCTTTTATTAAGAAGTACTAGTAGAGAGGGTCTTTTGTAAGCTAATAGGAGAATAGAGATCTTATATACCTAAGAAAGTTATATATCTAAATCTAAATATTATATATCTCTATTAATTACCTTAATAAAAGCATTATTATTTAAGCTATAAGAGTCTTAGTAGCTTATTTAGCTTTAATATAATTAGCTTTATTATATATAGTATAGTGTTATTCAGCTTATAGTATTACTATTCTATTAATTTATTTAGCTACAGTATATATCTAACTTTATAAAGTAATATTTAGAGAGTTTACTTATTAATAAAAATATATAAGGCTTTTATATTATTTATCTTTAAATAGTAGAGAGTATAAGTTAAAGTGCTTATATAGTGTTTTCTAAGTTATATTTATAAAGTAAGTAAATTTATTTTAGTTTCTTTATAGAAGAGTTATATTATAAATATAAACTTAATTATATAATTTATAAAATATTATACTTAGCTTATTTAAAGCAATATAGGCGTGCTATCTATATATATTCTATAAGTGCTATATAGTTATTAGTAGTATATTATAGGGGTCACGACTATAGGTACTTATCTAAAGCGAGGTAAAGAAATGGGAAGCCCAGCTCATTATTTTTTAGCTCGTGGCACCCCGCCCTGTACTTCCTTCCCCCCGCCCAGGGCAAAGCTCCCCTACTCAAGACGCCGCCTTTCAGTGTGCCAGGTAATGGACCTGATGAAATCCGTTCAGCCCACTTCACCGCACGCAACACTCATCGCTGAGCATCCATCACCTTGTCGCTTTCATCACCACACGAGTATAAACGCTCATCACTCTAGGTTCCCCATAACGCAGGGCACCACCCCAACCTCAACCTGGCGCGCTTCTTGCTGCACCCCGTCCCTACCTACCTTGGTATGCAGCCCGCTATCCGTGCCCACGCCCGCGATATCTCCCCAAATCTTGTAAGTACCTAGGTGCCTTACCGTGCGCTCTGTTCCACACACTCTCCAAAGTCGTCAGATTTCGACTTGCACTTCGACTTCTTCTCGCTACAAGCAACGGACACCAGAAGTAAGAGAGAGAGGAAGAGAGAGAGTGAGACCAACTTTTCTGCAACTCCACTCTGCCCGCATTCAAGGTAGCGACGCCTGGAAGACGACGTTGGGATACACCTCTCACTGTACGCCGTCACCACCCCTCCACCCTTCCACCGCCCCCCCCCCCCCCATCC
>JAVHLV010000680.1:0-15496 GCA_036785495.1 Colletotrichum neosansevieriae
AAAAGAAAATTATAAAATAAAACTTATTAACTTAGTAGTAAAGCTAAATAAAGCTATAATATAAGATATAATAATATACTTTATATAGATAATCTTTTAAAGGACTTAACTATATTTATATTACCTATTAGACTATTATATATATCTATATTACCTTAAGGAATAATAAACTATATAATCTTATACCTAGCTACTATAAAGCCTTTCTTAATAATATTATTACAAAATAAAACTTTATACTATAATAAATAAGAGATTAAGTGCTACTTAGAGAAGCTACTTACTAACTTACTTAAGAAAGATATATCTTTTTTCTTAGAAAGAAAGATAATAAATAGCTATAATAACCTTATAGCTAGGACTTACTAAGCCCTAATTATTATTACTATAAATTATATATCTAGAGTAGGAGATATCTATCTTATAGTTAATATTAATAATATAGAATAAAGCGGAGTTCTAAGAAAAATTTATTAATAATTAGTATATAAAAGATGCTTTATCCTAGAAATAAATACTTAAATATTAGTTATATAACTTAATATAGCAGTGATAAACACTCTAGGAGTCCTAATAAACCACTAAATTATATAAATTGAAATATTTAACTTTAAGTTATAATATATCTATAGCACCTAGAATATAATATTAAAGAGCTTATTATAAAAACCTAAATATAATTAATAGGAAAAAAGAGGAGAAATTAACTCTTGAATTAATTTATAAATCTTCTTTCTGGATATTAAAGCTAATTCCTTCTTTAGTTAAGCTTAATAATATAGAGATATAAAATATATAGAGGAGGTTCTTATAAGTACTATAATATAAGTTATTAGTAATAATAACTATTCTAAATACTCTTCTTAATAACTTATAGGCTTCTTTTATATAATCTTAATATATTATATACTATTTAATAGTATAGTAGCACCCTACTAGTATTAAACTTATTAGATATTATAACTTAAAGATTAAAGCCCTAAACTACTATAACCGCTACTACTAACTTTTTACTAAACTAATAAAGAGGAGCTATAATAAATAGATAATATAAGTACCTATACCTTATATAAGGGGTTAACCTTTATAAGGATTAGTAATACGTTATAGAGACTAAATAACCTAAGGCCTATTAACTAAAAAGAGTAATTTCTATTATAATTATAAAATATATTAAAAGTTTTATAGTATATTAGGTTTTTATACTTAACTAAGACAGCGATTTAGTATAACATCTCTTTTTTAGGTTTAGCTATATTAGTAAATATATTTAAAGTACTACTAATTTATAATATAGTCTTAAAAAGTAGTAATATATTTAATAGTATATAAAATAGTAACTAATATTATATTTTCTTATTTATAATATAATCTATAGCACTATTAGATATATTAATATTATATAGTAACTTAGATTTATTACTATCTCTAATAAAATATAAAAGCGTCTTAATTATTAAAGTTTTTATAGAGGAATAGCTATATTTTATTTACTTATTAAATTAACTCTTTATAGTATTAATACTACTACTAACCTTAATATAACTAAGAGATAGTAGTGAAAATAGGGAGTATAAAAGGGCGTACTTTTATAACTAAATAAAGTATTAGATAACTTTAAATACGCTGGATTTAAGCGATTTATTATTAATTAGGAAACTTAGCTAGTTACACTATATTATGCTGAAATTAAAGGGTCTTATTATTAATATTATTAATTTATCTTTTCCTACTAGATATAAATAAAGGATCTTTTAATATATAAATTTAAACGCTTTCAGAAAAGGTCTATTAAGAAATTAATTACTAGTCCAGTTTAGGAATTATCTAACTATACTAATAATAGTAGTAATAAAGACATCTCTGCCTATAATAAATATAGTAGCTGTAATATAATTAGCATTTAATCCTCTATAGCAGCTATAGTGTTAGATCCTATTAGACTACCTCTAATATTAGTAACTGCAACTTACTTAACCCCTCTCTTAAGGTTCCTAGTAAGGTTAGTTATAAAGTGTGGTTATCTCTTTAGTATTATCCTCTATTATTATCTCTAGTATATTAAGAGGTTATTTAGATAGTAATTATTTAACTTATAGTAGTGGAGCCTAGATCCCTTAACTTAATAGCTTATAGTCTTCTTTACCTAAGACTTTATAGTAGTGCCCTTTAAGATAATAACTTCATAGTAAAGCACTAGGTTTACTCTAATCTGCTATATAGTATTACTAATAGCGTCTTATTGCTCTTCTCTATAATTATAGTTAACTTATTAATAAGGCCTAATTATATAATAAATCTCTTATAAGACTGTTATAGAAAGGCCTTTATAAGACTATCTGCTATAAGTTCTGCTAAAGGATTATAAGAGTCTCCCTTTAGGAGAGAAATTGCTTAGGTACTAACTAATAAAAATAATACTAATAATTATAGTTATAATCCCTCTGCTTTTACTAAAGCATACTAGCTAATAGACTTATCCTTATAGTCTAAACTATCTTAACACTTTATCTATAAATAGCAGTAGCACTAATTAAGAAAAATCTAATAGTTACCTAATATATAAAGTTAAAAAAGTAATATCTATTTAGTAATCTTTAAAGCTATAAACCTTTTCTCTCTTTCTTATAATTTCTATATTCTTTAGCTAAAAGCCCTATTACTATAAACCTAGATAGTTATCTAAGCAAGCTTTATAACTTAAGTTAAAACCCTATTTTTGCTAAATTATTCTCTATATCTATCCCACTTTTCTGCTATAATAGTGTTACTAGCCTAGTCTAAAGATTATAGATAAAATATCTTTATAGAAAGAGGCTAGCCTCTTCTATTAATATAAGTTACTACTTATTTAAGCTTAGAGTGGTTACTAATAATAGAATATAGTACTAAGTAGTTAGTAACCTTAAGAGAGTTAAGGCTAGTACTATATAGCTTATATATACTTACTAATATCTTAGAAAATATCTTAAACGTCCTATTCTCCTCTTAAAATTTGCTAAGCTAATCTATAGCTTCCTGCTATCTTAACTTAGATAAGTCTTTAAAGATAAGCATAGATTAGTAAGAACCCTTATATAACTTATTCTCTATCTACTACTTTATCTATCTAGTAGTTATAGAAAGATCAGTTAGAATAATAACGTTTTTAGGTCTACTATATCCACTCTAAGAACCTATACTATTACTATATACCTCTCTATTACTTTTTACCTATTAGAGAATATACTTTAAGGATTATAGTTAGGAGTAGTCTTAGATAATAGTGCTAATATATAGCTTAGTATCTTCTAGGATAAAGTCTGAGTAACTCTATAGCTCTAAGAGTCCCCTAATACTAAAAGGTAATCTACTAGATATAGTTATAACCTAAATGCCTTTTATAAAAACTAATATATATCTAGGAAACTATATAGCTAAGGTAATATTATAGAAACCTAGATTGCTAAAGAGAATATTTTTAAGAGTTTTAGGATTAATATCTTAGTCTCTATTAAGAGCTGCTTATACCTTTTTTATAACCTCTATACTAGTATTATATATAAGTTTAGTAAGTATAGTGTGGAACTTTTTATTAATTAGGCATTTCTTAAACTCTATCTTTAATAGTAGCTTAACTAAAACCAGTTTGCCTAAGAATATAGTTAAATTATCCCTCTAGAAGTAGAATTAGAGTATATTAATAATCTCTTATATCTTATTTACTAAAGTACCTACTTAAAGCTGATTCTTATACTACTAAAGCTTTATCTATAACTTTATAATATTATTTTGCTCTATATTATTATTATACTTACTATTTGCTTTCTATCTTTAAAGATCTTTAATTAGAGATAGAGAAAACGTTAGATCTAGCAGGCTATCTATAATAGGTATTCTAGAAAGGAGCACAAAGTGAGGTAGTTTAATCTAAGTTAGGATATAATCTAGTATAGCTATAGCTTAGTTTGCAGAAGTAGAGCAGATTTAGTAAACCTTATCCTATATAATAAGTGCCTAATATATTGCTCTATATTTAACCTTAAAGTAAATAGTTTTACTATTCTTTATAGAAAAGCTTACTTTATTTAACTATTAGTCTTACTAGCTTATATAACACTAAGTAATACTTCTAGAAACTATAAGAAATAGATATAAGACTAGAATACTATTAATATCCTCTATAAGACTAAATATAACCTTCTCTCTAATCTTTCTAATAATCTTCTTAAGTTCTACCTAGCTAAAGGGTTTATATTCCTTATTACTCTTAAAATCTATTTCTAGTTAAGTAAACTCCTATTAGAGTATAAGATTACTATAACTAAGAAACTATAGTTTGCTTAGCTATTCTAAAGTATTTAGCTTTAACTTCTAAGTAATAATATATATACTAAGATAGGTATAATCTTTATTGCTAATTATTATAGTGAATAAGTCTGTAAAGAATATATAGGTGCTATATAGGGCCTTAATCACTAGATAAGCTAGAATAATAATAAGAGTACTAGTAGCTATAGTTAATATAGTAATTTTATAAGTGAGGCTAGAGTAGTTATAAGGGTAGGGAATCTAACTCTATTTATAGCTCTTCTTATATTTAAGCTTATCTCTACTATATAGTAGTTTGTTATTTAAGTTGCCTTTAATATTCTACACTAAGGTATAGTATATAACTACCTATCTAAAAATAAGAGTAAGTGCTTAGTAGATTTAAGTCTTCTTAATACCTATACTAAGTGTAAATAGTATATCTAGTTATCTAACTTTTAGATTATAATATATAGTAAGGTAATAAAAGCAATATATATTTACTGCTTAGTATCTAAGTAGTGTCTGCTTAGCCCCTAATATATAAACCCTATTATTCTGTCTGAGAGCTTTCTTTTCTAGATTATAGTTAAAAAATTTATATATCTCTAGCTAGAGATAGTTATTAGCACCTTAGTTTATAAACTTATTAACTTTTATAGTAGTAGAGTTAGTTATACTATTCTCAGTTTCTTTATTAACACTCTCCTTATTCTAAATAGGAAGAGCCTTTTTAGTAGAAGTAGGTAAAGTAGTTTGTTTTTTTCTAGTTTATTCTACTAAGATAGATATAGATACCTTAAGCTTAGGTATTAAGATATTACCCTCTAGCAGGTTAATAGCAGGAGATATAATAAGCTTAGTAAAAGGTTAATATCTATTATAGAAAGGTTAACTATCTTAAAGCTTCTATATAATAGAGTATCTATCTGATTTTTAAATACTGTTACTAAACCTAGAAACTAAAGATAATATAGTTTAAATTACCTACTAGAACTCCCCTTTATATTCTATAGTGCTGCTTATAATCTCTTAATTATTATAGAAGAGTGTTATCTTATATACTATCTAAGTATAGTTAAAGTTTAAGTAGTAGCTTATAATAGCTATAAACTTCTCTTATAAAAACTTAGAAGGAAGGAGCTTATAGTAGGGATCCTTATTATATAAACTAGGTTCCTTAAGTAGGCTATATATTATCCAGGCTAGGGATTTATACCTTTCTATAACTAGCCTACTCTCTTATCTATTAGTAATATTAACTAACACCTAAAGCAGCACTTCTTACTTAAGATCTTCTAGAATAACAGAGTGCTAGCTTCTTATATAAAGACTAGGAAATACTATATTACTAATAGTATAGTTACTATTATAGAAACTTCTAAAAGATAGGTTATATAAGGTTATTAAGCTTACTGCTAACTAGAGTTACTTAACTATAGTAGAACCCTCTCTATCTAGTAATAATAAGTAAGGATATTAAAGGCTGCTAGGTTTAGCTAGATGAGATTAGAATGCTAGATATACTGCTCTTCTAAAGGATACTTACTAGCTATAAAGCTAGGTATTATAAGAGATTTAGCTATTTTATATTTATAAGATTTAAGGTTTAATAATAGCACTTTCTTTTTTAGAGAAGGGAAAAACTTTATAAAGTGGGAGGGATAATAATATATTATAAAAAAGATTAAGCAGTAAATAGTAGGGTAGAAAGGATAACTACCTTATATATTATAAAAAGAATTAAGTAGTAGATAGTAGGATAGATAGTCTTAATTTGCCTTATCTACTTTATTTTTTTAGTAAAACTACTATATATAATAATAGAAATAGCAGAACTAAGAATTATTTTTATTTATTAAATATACTTTTATAGCTAGATAAGAACCTAAATTAATTAGGTAGATAACTATTTATTTGCCTAGGGGGTTATATATATAACGTTAAATATAAGGAAGAGATATTTATTATATTATTTTAGTTCTGTTTGCTCCTTCTCTTTATTAGGGGTTAAATATATAATATTAAGGAATAGGATTTAGCTAAGCTATAGTTATTATTTATATTTAGATAGTATTAGGTTTAAAATACTGCTGCTTTATTATTTCTTAGTATAGAGTTAGTTATGTTTCTAACTTAGTTATTTATATTAATTTAGAGTGGTGTAATTTGCTCCTTTCCTTTTTATTTAGATATCTCTATTAGAAGCTATAAGTAGTCCACTTAGAAGCAAACCTTAACCTCTTCTTTAATACTACTTAAGCAGACTTTAAATGCCTAACTTACTCTTCTCTCTTAATATTTACTTTAAATCTTTAGCTATATTATTATTAGCTCTTCCTACTCTCTAAGTATTTACTTCTTTTCTATTTCTTAACCTATTTTAAGTATAACTAATTAATATAGCTGAAACTAGCACTATAGTAAACTTTTTCTATAGCTGTTTCTTAGCTAGCCTAAATATTAGCAGTAAATCTAAGATTAAATTACTATGCCTTATATAGAATCTTATAATAAAGTTTACTAGAATAATAGACTCTAGTTAACTACTATAAGTAGTATAAAAATAGCTACTAAAAACAGTATAGAAAAAGCAAGCTTAGATTATAAAATGCTAGAATATTTATAGATAGAGACCTAGTAGTAGGTAGTATAATTATTATCTTTAGTTAGTATTAATAAGTATAGTAACTATATATTAGAAGATTTAAAAAACCTAAAGGATAACTAATCTTTTAATTATATAAAGTAGATTTACTAAATTAGTTTAAGAAATAACTTAAAGTCCCCTCTTAAAAACTGCTATTAGATTTAATTCTAATTATAAGCTAGTATATTAAGCCTCTCTATAAAATTAGAAAGTAACTCCTTATTAATATATTTAAAAGTAAGAGATATCTTATTTTCCTGCTATAGAACTATATTAATATTAGTAAGTATAAATCTCTATATAATCTATGCTAAGTATATAACCTTATAATAGGAGGATATAGAACTAGTAAAGGAATAAATAAAAAAGATAGCAGTATAGAGTGCTAGGTTAGTTTAGTTTACTTAGATTATCTTAAATAATTACTATAGTGATTATTTGCTTTCTGTTTTTAATCCTATTACTAATTCTTAAACCTAAATATAGTTTTACTATTTAGAATAAAAAGTTAAGCTGATAAGTAAGCTTCTAAGTAATCTTACTAACTTATAGCTAGTTATAGGGAGTATTATTCTATATAAGCTTAAGCTTAAAAAAGAAGGGAATTAGCTATAGAATAGCTAAGAATAAACTATCTATTATAGATAGGAAGTTAACTGCCTGATTAAAAGTAGTGAAGTTATTTTAAAGCTAGGCTAGACCTATAAGCTCCTAAACACCTCTCTAAACTATCTAGCTAGTAATTTTAGTAAATATAGCTTTAACTAATAGCTTAAAGGAGGGACTATAATAGCACTTAGCTGTGGTATATAGTATACTATATATTATAAGAGCAGAGCAGTATACTAAGGCAAAGTTTCTATCTAAATTAGTATATATATAAAAGATTAATATAATAGTATAGTATTTATATCTTAATCTTCTTAATAGAAGAGTTAAGAACTAGGTATTTCTGCTTTTTTTAGGAGAGGTGCTTTAGCTGCTAGTATTTAGTAAGAGAAAACTAAAGAAGTACCTCCTCTTTAATAAAGATATTACTAGCTATTAGGTAGTTATAGCCTAGTTAAATCAGGCTATACTTATTTATAATAGCTACTATAAGGGTAGAATTATTTATAAGGCGCTTAACTTTAATATAAAGTCTCTCTAGTATAACTTCTTAATAATTATAGAAGAAGTAGTACTCTTAGATATAGTTTTTCTATATTTATTAGTAATTATAGTAATTAATTATAGTAATTTATATATCTTAATAAGCTTATTAATAATTATACTAGATTGCTTAGTAATATTAATAATAGGTATTTTCTTATAAATACTTATATTAAAATTAAGTAAACTGTTAATATTATCTAGATTTATCTAGGTGTCCTTATTAATCTTATCTATAGGGATATCTTTTTAGGCTTTATCTCTATCTTTAGCTATAATATTATAGCAGCTAGAGGAGGCTAGACTAGATATTTTAGTAAGAAGCTAGTTTAGATAAGTTCCCTTAGATATACTATAGAGATATTAAGATATACTTAATAAATAGATAAGAATACCTACTAGTAGGCCTTAATCTATTAGATCTTTTAAGCTTCTAGCTTAGTGTGTTA
The DNA here is from genome assembly GCA_036785495.1 of Colletotrichum neosansevieriae. Lineage (NCBI taxonomy): Eukaryota > Fungi > Ascomycota > Sordariomycetes > Glomerellales > Glomerellaceae > Colletotrichum > Colletotrichum neosansevieriae. The sequence goes on from JAVHLV010000680.1 coordinate 8,542, forward strand.
AGTTAGAGAACTATTAGTCTACTTACTTAAAGCTTTAAGGGCTTTAAGTTTATAGGCCTTCTGCTATCTAAGAGCCTTTTTAGTATAATTAACTTCCTTTTAGGCCTTATTTATATTATTAATTTACTAGTAAGACTTTTTAGTGTTTATATTCTTAGAATAATCTAACTCTGCTTTATGCTTTGCTCTAGCACTAAACCTAAGCAGCTAGCCTATAGTAGATTAGTATAAAGGATTACTATAAAAATAAGCAGAATATACTATAATTATATTCTAAGGATATTATAATATAACTTACTAATTAATAATAAGTAGCTATTTTAGTTATTAAGTAAAATTATAAGATTACCTTACTTATAGTATAGGTAATTATGCTTTTATAGTAGTTATTATTTAGAGAGAAGTTTTTCTATAGCTTTAAAATATTAAGAAGAGTAAAATATATAATAGGTAGTCTATACGCTAATACGCTCTTTACTGCATTTTTCTTCTCTAATACCTTAAAGATAAAAAAATAAAAAAATATATATAACTTTTTTATAAATATATTTAGAAGATTCTCTATTTAATAAGCTAAGTCCTATATAGTATATTATTAGAATACTTAGATAATTTATAGTATATTCTATTAAATTAATACTTTATACTATTAGTCTCTATTTAATAAATATATTAGCTCCTTTCCACTTAGTTAATAAAAATTATTATTAGAACTAAATCTTTTCCTTAACTACACTAACTTTCCTTCTATATTCTATATTCTATATCCTATAACTACTACTACTATAAATAGGTAATTTATCCTTTTTATTATTATAGTAATTATCTACACTAATATCTATCTAAGCTATAGCTTCTATATATATTAAACTATAGTAAAGGGCTGCTACTGCTAGTAAGATAGCTCTAGCTAGTAAGAAGACAAACACTATAGCAAAAAAAACTAAAACTGCTAAGGTTACTAAGAAGTTAGCTAGGAAGTCTCTTTCTAGCTAGTATCTTACTCCTAGCTAAGCCTAGAGGAAGAAGAGCTAGTAGTATTCTAGTAGTAAGCTGAGATTACTATAAAAGATAACTATAAACTAACTTACTTTAGCTAAGGCTTTTTATAAGATTAGGATATACTAAAAGTTAACTAACCTTATTATCTCTAAGTGCTCCTTTTAGTAACTTTATAGAGAGATCTACTAAGATATTAATAGTAGTAGGAGTAATATTTAATAAGCAGAGTTAGCTATTAGTACTCTATAAGAGTCTTTATAGAGTCTTCTTACTAGCGTTTTTAAGAATAATTATCCCCCCCTAATTTCTTTATTTATTAAACTAATTAGTTTAGTAATTAATCTTACTGCTATCCACACTAAATATATTACTATTATATTAAAGAACCTTAAACTAGTTAAGGCTATTCTAAAGGCAGGCAAGGTTTATAGTAATAGTTAGTTTAATATAGAAGAGTAAAAAAGCATATTAAAAAGTAACTAAATAGAGTACTTTTTGCTATATATAATATATCTATAACTTAGGCTAATTACTATAAAAGATATCTATAACCTATAATAAAAACATAAATTACCTATAGGCTTAATTACCTAAATCCACTTAGCCTATAGGTACTACCTAATACTAAGGTATTACCTAGTTATTTTATAGATACCTATAAAACCTATAGGCTGGGTAATTACTAACTCTAAAATAAATATAAAAGCCTTAATTTATAAGAGGAACTAAAATAAAATATATAAATAACTAGTAAGTGAGGTCTTCTAACCTGAAATATAGACTGATATAACTAATAATATAAATAGAGGGTGGCCTTATACTATTATTAGACTTTAAAAATAATAATATCCAGGCTAGATAATAGCTATCTTAGAAACATAGCAGGTTATTAGTATCTATTACCTAGATACTCTGCTTATAACTAAGTGGAATAATATATACTTATTAATTCAGGTTTATTATCTAGGCAGGTCTAGTTAGGTATAACTAGTTAAGATAGTAACTAATAGAGAGGCTATCTCTCTATTTTTAATATAAATAGATATAATAAAGGCAAACTAACAGCCTTATAGGCCTATTTACTAGTTAGGTCTCTTAAACTTAAAACCCTAGTTACTAGATATATATAAAGACTTAACTATCTACTAATTAAAGCAGTAAGTTCTACCTATATAGAAATAACAGCCTATTAGCTAGTAATTTAGTTAAGGTAAGTAATCTTACTAGCAGATTAGTCTCTATAATATAACTTATACTATAAGGTTAAGAATCTATATAGAAAGAGGCTGTCTGCTAGTAATATATATTAATATAGTATATAAGCAGAAAGCAGTAGTAATAGAAAGAAGAATAGTTATAATATTTAAAGAAAGAAACTTCTTAAAATAATAAACTCAAAACACCTTGCCTAGTAATATATACTATATTAATCAGAGATAGTTAGGAGGTTGCTATTAATATAAATATAACCTTTAGTTTAAACGTTTCTAGCGCTATGCTCTATATACTATAAAGGAGCACCTCTAAATATATTAAAAGGGCAGACTAGTTATAAAGTTACTAAACCTCAGAAGCTAAGATATATATAAAAGCCTATATAAGACCTAGGCAGTTTATTAATAGACCTATCTTAGAACTAAAACCTACCTGATTTATATCTAGTCTAGTATTTCTTAGATACCTAGATATCTTATAGAGGTACTATATAGATATATATTTAAGAGAGGTAGGTAGTGTGGGGAACTACTGCAGCTATTCTTTCTTATTATTTAATTATAGCCTATTACTGCTTTTTTCTTTTTATTTTTCTATTTGCTTAGTTACTTTCCAGCTTAGCTTTTAGCTACTCTGTTAATATAAGAAAGTGTGGTTTATTAATAAGTAGTAAGTTTTAATATATTAAGCTAGATTACACTAGTAGCAGTTAAACTATATATCTTATAGAAGCTATAGAGAAGGTTATTACTAAATAATACTTATTTATTACTAGATAATAGACTTTTTAAGGTTTACTATATTATATATACTATTTTAAGTCTAAGCTTATATTTGCTTTAGCTATCTAAGTAGGGAGCGTAGTCTCTAGGAGAAGCTTACTATAAGTAACCTGCTACTATATATCTAATAACTCTATCTATCTTAGATTAAAGAGACTAGAGACTACCTCTAAGACTATATCTAGCTACTTTTTATCTTCTACTCTCTACTTTAAGCTTTACTATCTTCTAACTTATTCTCCCCTTTTTCTTCTCTCCTTCTATAAGCTTTTTTAGTTATACTTACTATTATATCTCAGACTCTATAAAAAGAGAGTATAATAATTACTACCTTTTTATAAGTATAAGGTTAATAAAAGTAGTAAAGTAGTAAGTTAATATTACTACTCTCTTACTCTATACTCTATTAGGGTGTTTTTACTAAAACCTAAAGGCTAATCTTATAGAATTCTATCTAGCTCCTACTAAATATAATATTAAGTAAGGCTAAGATTAACTATCTAAACTAACTACTAAATAAGACTCTTAGTATAATCTTGGAGTTACTTAATAATAATAACTTAGAGTATATAATAAATACTTTTAAAGAAGGATATATAGCTGAGATTACTAAGAAGCTTTAGTAGAAAGAGGCTATAGTTATAAAACTTACTAGTATAAATAATGCTTTAGAGCTTAAGCTTATAGTAGCTAATATTAAGATTCTCTACTTTACTAAATTTAACTCTTATAATTATAAGCTATATAGTCTCTACTTAGTTCTTATATATAGGTAGTAGTCTAGGCTTTATTAGCTTATTAATATATATATAGATAATAATATCTATTACCTAGAATTCTTAAAGTATCTTGCTCTATATTAATATAGCTAGAATAATACTAATAGTGGCTTTAGTATTAGAGATATTAACCTTATTAGCTAGAGTGGGAGATATTAAAACCTTTCTAAGACACTTAAGAGGTTTACTAAACTAAGGAGTTTAAAGTTTACCTTTTCTAAAAACTATAAGCTATCCTACTAGAATATTAGTAATAGCCTATATATAGATCTCCACTTTATATAGCTATTGCTTTATATAGCTATTATTAGCTAGGGTAACTAGCTAGCCCTAATCTAGCTTATTAATACCCTCTCTAGGTATACTGCTTTAGTGGAACTAATAGTTTATATTAATAATAATAAGGGTTTAGAATTAGTTATAGAGATAAAATATCTCACTAAGCTTTACCTTAAGATAGGCTTACTAAAATAAAGCTAGAGCTACCTATAACTAATCTCTAGGCTATATAGCCTCTGCTACCTAGAGCTGCACTAGCTATTATTTATAGAGATATCTCTTATAGTTTTAAATACTAATACTTTAGAGATCTTCTATTATATATAATATCTAGAGCATCTTAACTATAGCAAACTCTATTAGAAAATTAAGAATCTAGACTAACTTAAGTATAACCTCTATTAATATTTTATATTATTGCGTTCTAAGAATATTTATTATTAATATAAGGTTTTAAGTATTATCTCTCTTTTCTATAGTAAGGGGAGGGCTATACTAGGGCTTCTGCTCAGAGATAGATATAGTCTGCTATATAGAAACTGCATAGTATCTGTTAGATCTATAGTAGGTTATGCTTTTTTAGAAACTAAAGCTAAGAGTATCTAAGTTTCACTATAGCTAACCTTTTATTAACTTTATATACTATTAGCTTAACCTCTATAAAGCGCAAATTAGAAACTAGTAAAGGACTAGTATCTAGATATATAGAGTAATAACTAATATATTTTAATAGGGAATAGGTAGTCTTAGTATATCTAATATAGAGTAGTTAGCTTAGTGGTATAATATTTAATAAAGCTATAGTATAAAATTAAGTATAAAAGGTAAGAATAAGTAGAGTAACTTTAGACTAATAGAAGTAAATAATAAACTATAGAATAGAGCCTTATAGAAGTAAGGTAGCTAGAGACCCCTACTTAGCCTGGATTAAATAATATAACTATACTTAGGTTTTTTAGACTATCTAGATCTTATACTTTTTCCCTTTAGTATATACTTATAATACTATCTTATGTTTTCTAGTATTATTTTATTAGAGAGCTAAGGGTCTACTATATAGGATATAATATATAGGGTAGTTAGAGAGCTATATAGAGGGTAGAACTGTGTTTAAGATACTCTATTATAGAATAGAGGTTTTATGCTACTTATATCTAATTCTGTTTGCTTGCTCTATAGAGTGCTCTATAGAGTAGATATTATTAACTAGGTAATAAGGCTTTTATATAAGAAGGTGTTCTTATTATTAGTTATAAAAGCAGTTAGTAGTAGTAGGAGATTTTAGATTTACCTTTTCTATAAATAGATATAGATAGGTTAGGGTTTTTTCTAGAAAAGGATAAGTTAATCTATGCTTTAAGAAGAATGCCTAGAGGTAGTATTTAGAGATAATAGAAGACCTATTATTCTATAAATAGAGTAGCTATTTATTCTTAGATACTCTAGAATTCTAGATAATATAGTTTATTAGCAGGCTAAATATATTAATTATATATTATATAATATAAGAGGCACTCTAAAAGATATCTATATAAGGAAAGAGCTAACTGAAAAAGAAGGGATTATTAATAGGACCTAGTTTTAGGATCTCTAGATATAAGAGGGTGTTACTAGCTAGATAGAAGAGAGAAGTATTTAGAAAGATTCTATTTCTATAGCTAGTAAGAGAGATAAAAGGATAGAATATTCTTCTTATACCTATAAGCACTTAGAACTCTATTAAATATATACTCTATAATCCTTAACCTTTTATATCTCTCTCTCCTTAATACTACTTTTTTGCTTAATAAGGTTTATATTTAATTAGAAATTAGAAGCTACTAGTTAATTAAGCTTATCCTATACTCTAGTTATATATACTTTTTATTTTCTTTATTCTCTTATATTCTTATTCTATATATTAATAATACTTCTAGTACTTTTAGCTAGCTATTACTATTCTCTATCCTTTAACTTATTAACTAATATACTAAGTCTAATACTCTATATTACTAGATAAGCTAGAAATATTAAATAGTCTATATTACCTATTCTATCCCCTTTCTTATTATTACTAATATTAGGTCTATTTCTATATAGGTTATAGTTATTATATAGATCTTAAAAGGCTGCTATCTAAAAGTATATAAGATAAGGTACTTAAGGTACTAAATTATATACTAGTGGGGTTTATAATATAGGCAGGTAGGCAGAATATATAAGTGGAAGGGATATTAGGTGTATCTTTAAACACCTAAGTACCTAGATAATATCTAGATTATTTACTAGATATAGCAGTTAACTTTAGTTATTAGGATTTAACTAGGTAGTATGGAGGGTTTAATAATATAGGTAGATATAAATACTTATTAGTTCTTAGTGTTAAGATTATAGATCTGGGACATACTACACTATTATTACTATTTAAGTTTATTAGTATAAAAAGTACCTAAGATTAGTTATTCTCTAATAGGATAAGGTATATTATATAGTATACTACTAAGTATAAGGGTTCTATTCCACGCAACAATCTAATCTATATCTAAGAGGTTCTAAGATCTTATATATATAGCTACCTTACCTTATACCTTTATATATATCTTACTATAAAAGAAGCTTACCCTATCTAATTAGATAAGTAGTTATAAATAGCAAGCCTGGCCCCTGCAAACTTCTAATTAGCCAGGGAATAACTAGATAGCAACTTATATAGAAGGCTAGGGTTAGCAATTACCCGGCCCGCGGGTACCTATAGGTACCCGTATAGGTATTATAATAACTACTTTTATAATAATAATAATAATAATAATAATAATAATATATATATATATATATATAGCTATTATATATAGTATTAAATATTTCTATAATTTCTATTTATAGTAATCTTTTATAGTCTTCTTAGTGAAATAAGTAAAA
>JAVHLV010000681.1:0-15410 GCA_036785495.1 Colletotrichum neosansevieriae
GAAGCCTCTAGAAGGGCTAGAATAAGTATAAATAACTCCTCTCTCCCCTACCTAGCTAGTTACTAGTTAATAAGCCGAAATAATACCTATTTTAATACCTCCTTAATTACCTAAGCTATATTATATAGTATTCCTATTACGTAATATGATTACGTAAGCGAGCTACCTCACTAAGACAGTTTATAGCACTATTAGCCTTATAAGGCTATAGTAGCTATATACTATAGTATATAATTATATAATTACACACTATAGACTATTTCACTATACTTTCTGCGCACACTAATCTATAGCTAAGATAGTTGCTCCTTATAACTCACCCTCACCCCTACCTATAGCTTATAACAATTTATAAACTCCTTAATAAGTATTATAGATCTTATACTATAAAAGGGTATTATTAATATTAAACTCCTTATTAAGAATAGGTTTAATAATAAAGAGGGGTTTAAATAGAATTTTAAGATATACTAGGTCTAATACTAATATTCTAGAAAACTTATTATAGGTTATAGAATAAGGATAAGAAAGAGGAATAGATATAAAGCTCTACTTATAGAGCTTTTTATACTTCTAGCTATAAAAACCTCTTAGAAGGTTAAGAGGTTATCTCTTATATATACCTTACTAAAAGGTTAACCTTTTAGATATTTATAGCACCTTACTAAAAGGTTAACCTTTTAGGCATTTCTAGGCTATAAGAGCCTTAGTAGCCTACTTAGCTCTAATATAGTTAGCTCTATTATATATAATATAGTATTATCTATATTATTACTATTCTACTAGTCTATTTAGCTAGAGTATATATCTAACTTTATATAAGGGTTTGCTTACTAGTAGAAATATATAGAGTTTCTATATTATTATCCTTAACTAGTAGAGAGTATAGGTTAAAGTGCCTCTATAGTGTTTTTTAAATTATATCTATAAACTGAGTGAATTTATTATAGTCTTTTTTTTAGAGGGGCTGTGTTATAACTATAAACGTAATAGAATTTTAAGGTTTTTAGTAATAAATTTACTAAGATCTTTAGATATAAAATTAGGTAATATAGTATTATTTTATAATTTCTTATTAATAATATAAGACTCTTTAGTTTTAAAGTAGCTTTTTAATTATTTAACTACTTCTATATATAGAGGTTAGAAAATCTAGTTTATTATATATTAAAAATAGTATTATTAAATATCTCTTTTTAATATTAAGGAGAAAGCTTTAATATATTATTAAGGAGATATATTAAGTTTAGTATAGTAATTCTAAAAGAATAAGTAATTCAAACTCTAAAATATCTATTTTATTACTATTATATTTAAGCTTATTATTATTATAAAAGTTTATAAAACTCTTAAGTTAGTATAAAGAGAGTACTGTTTTAAGTAGTAATATTTAGGTATATAAAAAAGAGTTCTAACTATATTTAAAATAGGCTTAAGAAATATTTTAAATATTCTAAAAGAGATTAAGGTTTAAAACTAAACTAAATCTATAGAGAGATTTAATAAGCTTAGGATTATTAATAAAGCTTTAATAAGTAAGGAAAATAGATATTATTAAGAGCTTTATAAACTATATAGAAGTAATAAAGAGTAAAATAGAGTTATTAATATCTTTAGTAATTTTAGTAAAGAATTTAGGCCTTTAAATATTTCCTTTTATAAATAAAGAGTACTATAGCTTAACTATAGTAAAACTATTATTAATCTAAAAGTAGTATAATACTTACTTAATAATATTTATAAGGATATTCTTTATCTAGTTAGAATTAATAATAATAAATATTTTATTAATAATAAGGGCTTTATAAAAAGCTTTAGTAGTAGATAAGTTTATATTATTAAAGACGTTAATAATATTTTAAAAGTCTTTTTTAAAATAGGCTTATAGATTAAGTTTATAGTTATAACGCAGCCCCCTGTGAAAAAGACTATAATAAATTCACTTAGTTTATAAATATAACTTAGAAAATAGTATAGAGGCACTTTAACCTATACCCTCTACTAGTTAAGGATAATAATATAGAAACTCTATATATTTCTATTAGCAAGTAAACCCTTATATAAAGTTAGATATATACTCTAGCTAAATAGACTAGTAGAATAGTAATAGCATAGATAATACTATACTATATATAACAGGGCTACTTATATTAGGGCTAAGTAGGCTACTAAGGCTTTTATAGTATTATCTTTGCTAAATCTTTTAGTAAGGTGCTATAAAAAACGCCTAAAAGATAAACCTTCTAGTAAGGTATATATAAGAGATAACTTCTGAACCTTCTAAGAGGTTCTTATAGCTAGAAGCATAAAAAGCTCTATAAGCAGAGCTTTATATCTATCTCTCTTCCTTATTAACTTATAATAAATCCTATTATATTTCTAAGATATTAGTACTATACCTAGTATAATAATATACTAGGTATATATAAGGTATGTCTATTATTACTAGTAATATAAACTGGATTGCTATAGAGTTTAGTATTAATATAATTAATAAAAACTCCTCCTTCTTTAACTAACCTAGTTTATATAAAGAGCATATTATTAATATAGCTTTTAAGAGAGCTCACCTTAATATCTCTATAAAAGATACTAATATATATATTTATATTATATAGAAATAACTAAATATAGCTTTAGAAGTTAAATAGGTTATTATATACCCTATCTATACACCCTTCTTTAAATAGGCTCTTTATATACTTCTAGCTATAAGAACCTCTTAGAAGGTTAAGGAGTTATCTCTTATATACACCTTACTAGAAGGTTTACCTTTTAGGTATTTTTTGCAGTATCTTACTAGAAGATTTAGCAAAGGCGATCCCAGGCTATAAGAGCCTTAGTAGCCTACTTAGCTCTAATATAATTAGCTCTATTATATATAGCATAGTGTTATCTATACTATTACTATTCTGCTAGTCTATTTAGCTAGAATATATATCTAACTTTATATAAGGGTTTGCTTACTAGCAGAAATATATTAAGTTTCTATATTATTATTTTTAACTAGTAGAGGGTATAGGTTAAAGTGCCTCTATAGTATTTCCCAAATTATGCCTATAAACTGGGTGAATTTGTTATAGTCTTTTTTATAGAGGGCTGCGTTATAACTATAAACTCTTTATAATACTAAGATAGAGGTAGCCCTATAGGGATTAGTGAGTATAGCTTATACTAAACAGAGAGAGCATTGCTAATAATAGCATAGCTAGTAGATAAAGTAGTAATAGAGGTAGTGTTTAATAGTAGCGCAGGTAATAGGTAAGAGGATAAGTTAATAGTTTAGTTATTTATAGTAATTAAGTAATTAAAAACTATATTATTATTAAACTGTGAAGTTAAGGATTATAAGGATATAGATAGGTATATATAAGTGCAGCTATAGTTAGGAGAGTTATAATTATATAACTAAAGGCTGTGTATATTATTAGGAGGCGTGGTGCATAGTTAGAAGGTCTGTTACAAAGCAGGTAAAATCACTATGCAGTAGCTAGAGGCCAAATAATAATATATATATTATAAACTTAAATACTAACTAAGTAGTTAGTTATTTTAATTATAGCTCTAATAGACTCTTAAATATATTTATATAAAGAGTATATAGAGAGTTTAAGGCTAGAATAGTAATTATATTAGCTATATTTAAGCTTTAAGTATTTTTATTAAAGCTATCTTCCTTCTTTATATATCTTAGCAATAAGCTATAACTTATAGCTATATTTCTAAGTCTTATATTATTTAATTTTAGTATTATAACTAAGCTTTAGTTTACTAAATTAATTATACTAAAATATATACTATATTATCTAACTTTTATCTTTATTTCTATACTATTTACTAATACTAAAACTAGCTACTTTTATAAAAGTCTTAACTTAATTAAATATTAATTTAGTAGTTAGCTTAATAGTTTTAAGTATAGATAGATTTAGGATATTTATAAATAGTAATAAAGAGGATTATATACTTAGTAAAGTTTATAAAACTATAGTTTAGTATAAAGATATATAGGTTTCTAGAAATCTTTATTAATAAGGAGATAAGTATAGTAGAGGAGAGTTAATATTTAATATTAGAGTAATAAACTCTATATCTCCTATTATTAATAGATATATTTATATAGCTATAATATATTAATATTAAGCCTTTGCTTTATACTAATTATATAGTATATAAGGCTAAGTATACTTTAGAATCAGGCTACTTTAGGCTTTATTAGCTATTACATAGGCTTCTTTTTAGGCTAGATAGATATATTAGCCTAGTATAAAGATAATATACTATAGTTAGAGCTAAGTATAGATATTATAGTATATTAAAGTTAGGTAGTAGGTTAATAATATATAAAGTTATTAATAAGAAAGACTTTATAGTTATTATAAATCTCTTAGGATATCTTACTTATATTAAGTTGGGTAATTAGCTTTAGGTAGGTTCTAAAGTACTCTATATATATATTAATAGTAAAGATACTATAAAGAGCCTTATTATCTCCTTATATATAATACTAGCTTATACTAATTCTATTACTAAAAGACCTAGGGGAAGCTATTAAACCTAATACTTAATAATATTAATATTTAGGAGAGGATTTATTATAGGCAGTATTATTACTATAAGCTTTATAGTTTATATTATTATATACTAAGGGTAAAGAGCTAGATATAGAGATTAGTAAAGATATTATTAATAATATTATAATAGATAATATAGTTAGAGTTTATATATTAAAAATATATTAAGAGGAAAAAGCCTTATATATATTAATAGTAACTAGTAGAATTTAGGATATTAGTATTTAGATTTTAAGGTAATAGAAGAATAGAGATCTTATATACCTAAGAGAATTATATATCTAAATCTAAATATTATAGATCTCTATTAATTTCCTTATAAATATATAAAATATATAATATATTAATTCTTTATACTCTAAGTTTAAATTTTAATTAAGCTAAACTTATTGATTTATTATCTAAGTAATAGTTTATTATATTCTATATATTAACTTTACTTTAATAAATATATATAATATTAAATATATCTCTTTTCTTGTTAAGAGAAATATAATATATTATATAATAATATTTATTATTATGCTTTAGATATAATATAACTAAAGCGCGTTCTTAGTATATTAATAACTAAATTCTAAATTAATAAAAATAGAACTTAGATCTAACTTATAGTATTAATAGAGGTTTAAGAATAATAATAAGCTTTCTATTTTATTATAGACTTAAGAGCAAGAAGTAGAACCCCTAGGTGGTACTTAATAATTAGGGATCTCTATAGCCCTTCTATGTCTGTCTTTCTACTTATATCGCTCCACCTGTGCCTATATATATAATACTAGTCTTTTCTTCTAAAGCTACTATAGGTATCCCTCATCGTCTTACCGCGAAGGGAAGGCACGGCAGACATCATCACACCATCACCAAACGTTAAAGATCACCAAACGTCAAAGCAAATTGACCATGGCTAGCGCTGTAAGCAAAATGTTGGAAACGGGCCTGGAAATTCCTGATACGAGCTGACACGTATTGACATTAGGAATCCACGATGAAAGCCTGGAGCGAAGAGCAGGTCAAGGAGCTCTTGAACATGCTTGATAAGGAAGTAGGCCCTTTGGCCCTGGGCACCCTCGCCCACGCTCTCGACAGAAGCGGGTTCGATGTATCCTCTCAAGTCATACACCTCCGCCAGAGCGCGCAAACTTTGGCAAAGCAACGAGGCAAGGGTGTCACTGGAGTCCCTTGGGGCCTTCGCCGACCCATCGCGAACCCGCTTGGGAACACAACCACCTCGGTCATCCCTGGAGACGCTGAAATGGGCGTCGTCGTGTACCAGACTATTGGTAATACGACGTACTCTACAATCCGGCACATCGAGCCCGAAGCGGTGTATTCGTCCATGTGATCATGCTTGCGGGATGCTACCACGCCAGATATGACAACGAGCGGGGGAGATATGTGGAATGAATGGGACACGATGGCAGAACTATCAATCTATTTCAGCAATGAGAAGCTCTTCTGCCCCTCAGCTTTCTTGCATGTTGCACACCGTGATATGATGATGCTTCTGAGTAATGGATGTAGACGACTATTCATCAATCACATTGGCCTTGGACTCCAAACCGGGTCCAGACTAGTAGTACGTCAGCGGTTGTCACGTCACCAACAGCTGGAAGGTTAGCAATGGTCTAGGTATGAATTGGGACTGGACATTGACGTCTTTGCGCCGTTCGACCGTGCTAAACTTGATCAGTGCATATCAAGACGATTGCATGTCCTGCAGCTACGGCTGCAACAAGCTTGGAACTTTCCTTTCTGGTCGTCACGTCCTTGTGTTGCCGAAGGGCGCTGTTGTCGTTTTACAACTATGAGGCCTCAATCAGCGTACTTCGGGTAGAGCGGAACTCGGATTTAGTCTGGGGCGCTGGCCAGCATCAACACATACGAAAGGCTCGTCCAACTCAGCCTGGAGGCATCATGAGTGGACGCACATGAAGCAACGCCTCAGATGAGGAGGTCCACACTACTCTTGCGATCATCAGACGTCAATCAAAGTACGGCCTCTCTTCTTGGCCAAAAGCAACGAAGAAAGCCGCAATGGCCGAGGCCAGGGCAAGAAAAAACCAAACAGAGCAAGCGATCGCGGGTTGACTGGAAAGAAAGGCCGGCAGCCAGCATGGTGTAATAAAGACAAAGGACTCAGTGAGTCCGGAAAATGTCAGCGTAGTGGTACCGCAGAGCGGCAGACGAGAAGCTCTCCGGTAGGGGGTGTTCGGGACCGCGAGTCAGGAGATCGGCGTTGTGTAGTACAAAAAGGCCACAGTCGAAGCCATTGGTCTGCTGCTCGCACTGGGGTCACATTAACGATGAGTCTCGAGGAATCAGAGGCCTGGCCTGTTGAAAGCTTACCTTCTCAGCGACGGGAGACACAAACGGAGCGTCTTGGCCCCAGATAGCCTGAATGGCGGTCTTGATGATAGTCTCATAGGCCCCCGGGACCTAACCGGGGGACAGCGAATCCCAACACCTCGTCGTCCCATCGAACTCGTAGCTCATCAGCACCCAATGGTTGGCATGGTGAAGAGAGAACAGGACGGCCTTCTTGTTGTTACGTAAGCCGGCGAAGCGGCGAGGTGCCCAGGTTCGGGCTTGGTCGTGCTGTAGGGAGGCGAGGGTGATTGAGTTGATGAAGGCGAAGTCGGGGTTCCGCGAGGCCAGGTATCTCAAGACGCTGGAAAGGGCGTCGTCGTTGGTAAGCTGCTTTGGATTGAATGTTGCCAAAGCGCGAGCACGGAGGTCTGCAGCCATGGGGGGCATCGGAGCAGGTGAAGTCGTGATCTGGAAGGCGAATATTGTTAGCAGGTCCAGACCAATTTTGTGAAGATGCTCAAGGGCGATGCACCTCGATGTTGCCGCCATCTTCAGCTGTTGGCAGATTGCCATGAAGGGGGACGGGGGAAGTTGTTGTGGGCGTCGGGGTGGTCGGGACAAAGGGGATCAATTCCCGGATCTGGCTGACATCGCGGAGGAAGCTCGTGGTCAAGAGAATCCGGCCAACGGGCTCCTCATCGTTCGTATGGGGTGGATTGGTGCCATAGACTGACGCGGTCAGCGGGGATGAATTTAAAATCGGCATGACGAGAACATACAACTGATCGGCACGCGCTTCTGCTTGTTTCTCTTGATCTGCTGGGCCATGGTGGCTGTTGGGGTAAAATCCGACGAGGTTCTGACGAGAAGAAGAGAATGTCTAAAGACCGGAAAGGTTAGAAATAGTCTCGTCAAAAATCGCGGATCGAGACACACGTACATCAAAACAACAGAAGAAACGACGACGCGTTGCTGGGGGGGGTAGCTTGTGGTGAATTATAGCTTGTCACGAAAACACGTACACCAGCTGCGATGCGAGGCTGAGGATTCGGCCTTTTTTTTATTTCTTTTTTTCTTTTCTTTTCTTCACCACCTGACTGCCAGCCTCGCACGGCAGTAATCTCCCCAAAACACACACACACACACATACAATAACCACTGACAGAGACCAAATACACCTCCTCAAACCTCAAAACGTCTCCAAAACACGTCTCACAATGGCTTGGCCTCGCCGCGCGTCTCTCGACCGACTTCCCGCCGAAATCCGCCTGGCCATCGCTCGCTATCTCGTCTACCCACCCGACCGCATCGGCAACGCCTCCGGTCTTTGCAATCTTTCCAACCTAGCGAGAACCTCGCGCAGCTGGCAATCTCTTCTTTTGCCAGTCCTCTACACCGAAGCCATTCTTTCCGACTTAGCTGTTTACGCCGCACCCGGCCAATCACCGCGTTTGCCGTGGGAAACGGACCAGACCGTGAGAGGGTAAGTGTATATCTCTTCCGCCAGGCTTGACATGGCATCTTTCTCCTTCTCATCTCACCTTTCGTCCTTGACAGTTTGATTCTGCCCACCAAAGATGGCATTCTCCTGTCAGCCGCCCGAAACGGCGAGCTCGAGCTTCTGCAGCGCCTTACCGACCACGCACCCTTCCTCGGCATCACCTGCACCATGCTTCTCACCACCGAGTTTCTCACCTCGTGGCGCTGCCCACAAGATTCTCACCCGGCGCCTGACGACGACCCCCCGACGACCGGCAACATGCCGCGAGCAACCCTCCTCCACGCAGCAGTCCTCAACGGGCAGGATCAAGTTGTCAGCTGGCTCCTTGACCAGAATATTCCCATCGATCAGCCCGCCTTCGTCGACTGTGTCTGTTACGGGCCCTTTCCCAAGACGTTGCTGTCGGATGATGAGTGGCGTCAACCTCCGAAATGCATCTGCGTCACGCCTCTACATATGGCCCTCGCCGGGGGAGGAGGCAAGGAGAAGGAGGACAATACGGCCAAGTTGCTCATGCACCGTGGCGCGGTTTGGGACCGTCCATTTTCATTCTCGCACGGCACCACCGCACTACACATGATGGCCGCCATCGGCGCGGCGGATCTTATCGAGTGGCTTGCCGACGACGCCGAAGCGCTGCCCGCCCGACGCAACAGACCTTTCCACGACTGGCCTGACGATTCGGGGAGATCTAGCCTCCACTACGCGTGTCTCGCCGAGACCCCATCCCTGAACAATGCCACCATCTCGAGACTCGTCCGCGGGCTCTTCTCCCTTGGCGCCCTCTGCGAGACACTGGATGCTGGCGAGGTGGATAGGCGGATCGCGATCGAACTGCGACAGTTCCGGCGGCGAGGGGATTTTGCGTTGGCATCTGATTCGAGCAGACAGTGGAAGCTGAGGTTGGCTGGCAGCAGGACAAGTATCAAGGGTCTCTGGGCTTCGAGGGTATGCCCCGTGGATTACGCTGCGGCGTGCAACAGCTTTCGAGTCATGGCGGCCATGGCGTACATGTCTGGGTCGTTTTCGCTTGTGCCGAGATTGGAGGGCTGCCAATGAAGAAGAGAGACACAGACTTTGGAATGGGTCGATTGTGTCTGGCGGCAGCAATCCACGCGGTGGGTGGTCATCGTGGGATCCACGGAGGAGAACATTTGTTAGCTCAATAAGAGAGATAGTAGGGCATAATTGAGTCAACACCTATCTCCATTTTCAGCATATCCCCATGTTGTTTAAACAGTTGCAGCCTCTTATGAGGCCGAGGTGGCTTGATTGCGCCTCGCAGCCACATGGTAGGTAGTCTAAGGTACCTAGAGCTCACACTTACCTTGACACGTGTGACACGGGTGAAATACTTCAGCTCCTGGGACGGACAACCTTCAGGGTCCAGTAGTAGTCCCCGATTGAGTCAAAACATGAAATTTAGCAAGGTACTATGAAAGAGATTGTCTTTAGGGAGGGCTTTCAACTTACCATTTAACCACACAGCAGCCTGGGACGGACAAGGCTTCAAGCCTCATGCCATGGACACAACATATCATGTCGCAAGGAACTTAAGTCACACAGAAAACCAGAGAAAGCAGCAGCAGCAGCAGCACCACACCGCCGAAAATACGGCCGTCTCGTCAATTCGTTCAACAAAGCAAGAAAAGCCTCGCGGCGCCCCGGAAATCTCCCAGCAAATTTTGTTTGGCCCACTCGGCCGGCACGGCACCCCCAAAGCAAACAGCAAAAAACACAGACAAACCGAAACAGAACAAAAACAGACAAACTCCTCACAACATTCTTCTCAGCGCCCTCCCATTCATTGCCCGAAGGCTCCTCTTCATCTCTTCAACTCTCCTTGCGGAGATATCTCCAGCATAGTCTTCCTCAACTCGGCTTTTGAACGTCTCGGCCATGGCCTTGGCCAAATCTGTGGCCATCTTGGCCTTTTTCCTTGCTGGGAGCCTGGGTTGGGCGAGCCTGGCCTCTCGGGCTGCTCTCTTCCTCTGTTGCCCTTCCTTCAGCTTATCATGGTGTAGTTGCTCCTTGTACGCGTACTCGAGACTTTTGAGGCGCTCAGCCATATACTTGGCTGTGGTAGGCTGTGCTGGGACCCCGGGACGACAGAAAAAGGCGGACATGATGCCATCGTTGCTTACCACGGATTCCTCAGAGTCAGAGGCATAGTAGGGCTCTGGAGGGCTCGGCGTGGACTTGGGAGGCATCTGCATATCTTGGGGGGAGCGGGCCTCGTCGAACAGCAGGCTTTCTTCTTGGGGCGGCGGAATGATGCTGTCTTCAGGAGCAGGGAAGACATGGTCAAGAAAGAGGCTTTCATCTGGGCGTGGGGCTGTCTCGATGGGGTTGGCTCGTGGTACTTGGGGCTCTGGCACCGGGTCTTGGGTGATGATGGTGGACTCCGCTTGGGCGGCTTGGGCGGCGATCGCTCTCCTGAAATTGCGAAGAGCATCGTTGACGACATCCCCGGTGAAGCGACCCCGGGGCTTGGACCTGATAGCGCTGGTGATCCAACCCCAATGTTCTGGCGTTGGCCCATCGAGCCACAAGTCCCAGAGGGAGCGGCCGGGGAACTGGTTCTGCCATTCGGTGCTGATGGAGACCATGGCGGCACAGAGCTTGGCTGGCGGGGGCATCTTGGTTGGAGGGAACTTGGCCGCAGGCCACCAAGTGTCGGTACCCCAGATCTGCCTCAGGGTTGCGAGGTTCCTGGCATGCCGCATGTCCTCGCGGGCTGGTTGGCGAGCCTGGTCATTGACCTCCTGCTCGAAATTATTGTGCTGCTCTGCGAGATGGTGGGAGAGAACAGCCGTCTGCAGGCGCTCGGCGACGGATTGCGGGACATTGCTGGCTACCCAGGGTTGGTAGGTGTCTTGGGTAGGCTCGTCGTAGAAGGGGAAGTTATAGACGAGATCCTGTGTGATGTCAATATCTGCTATTCACAACAATACACACGTCTGGCGAGCAAGCCAGTCGGTAAGTATATGACCGGGGGATACTTACATGTCCGGATGGATTGGGGCCGGCGGTTGGTGGTGGTGAAGAGGCCATCGGGACTCGAACAACGAAGTTGGATCGGGGGGAGCGAGACAAGGAGAGAGGGAAAGGAAACCAAACAGAGCCGAGCCGAGCCGAAACGACGGATGCCGAGGGGAGGAAAAGACAAGCAGACAGAAAGGAACTCCGACAAGATAGCAAACACAACAGACGACACACGACGGACGACGGACGACGGACGACGGACGACGGACAACGGACAATAGACTTATTAGTGAAGCAATAAAGGGAGATATGTGCGCACATTGGGTACGTATCTAGTAATCTAGTACGTATCCGGGTACACGTCCCGTCAGCCCTATCCCACTTATGTGCCCACCTACTGGTTTCAGCTTGTGCACTAAGACATGATTGGGTCCCATTACGTGCTGGTGAAGCCCTGGTCCCTGTTGCTGTCTGTCAGTCACAGTGGCTGTCGCAAACCTTGAATGCTTGCTTGCACCTTGGGGCTTGATCCCAAGGTATCGACCCCTTGGCAAGCGCAGTGACGCGCCAAGTGCGCGCAAAAGCAGCAGTAACTGTGGCGCAATGGAGCGACACCCACTTTAGCCACTTTTGGGCGTAAATAACGCAAGGATCCATGCGCAAAGATTTCCAGATAGTTACACACTCAATGCACCATCATTTTGGACCCCATACCGTACGATTCGACAATACTTAAAGTCTCATAACCCCCTCGCGATTAATTGTCTTTGAATCAAACTATCCTTAGACGCGGCATTCCACTTGTGCTTGTTTAAAGCGTTACAGCAAGTGACCGCCCTTTTTCAGTGCGGCAGTTTCTGGCATATCGGTGAATCAGGTCAGGCCTGAGTGTCCGTCGGTGGTTGGTTCCTGCCCGTGAGACCGGTGACCTCGGTGTGGGGTGAGACTTTTGATCGGACCCACTAAACCAGAACGCACTTTTGCAGGCCAACGCGCTCTGGTTTAGTGGGTCCAGATCTCGACCCAAGCCTCAGCTTATATAAGGCTTTCTTGGAATCCTGAGCTCAGCTCACAGCTGACAAAGCAGCTGGCAGCTGCTGACCTCTTCTACACGCAGTTGAACAGCGGCGGGCTGGAACGGACAGCACGTCTGATGGAACATTGTCTCTGATGGTTGTACGTATCTAGTTCTTATTTAGATCTAAAAGCAAAAGACCCAACAACAGTGAGCGAAAGATAAGCATTCTCATGCCTGCATCAGGTGGTTGTTGGGCGGGTGGAGGTGGCCCCAATGTTCCATAATAAGCGTGGCTGGCTTCTTCCAATGGGTGAGCCCCTGGATTTCCACGTCCCCCGCGGCCCCGCCAGTGGACTCAGGGGTCGCGGCCTTACGTAAGCAAGGTAGTGGCACGTGACAGTCTGTCACAACTCCAGCACGCAACACAACACCATCCCCAACCACCATCCCCAACTACCATCACCAACCGCCATCACTCATCAGCATCACAAGTACCGTCAAACAACGCCATCACCCTTGATGCTATGGCGCTACTTGCCCCTTTCTCCCCTCGCATGGCACGCAGTGGCTCTGATGCCTTCGAGTCCGTTATGGTGTCAGGGTCGCACAAATGCCGCTTTTGTTGAACATGGCTGTGCCACCGTGGTGATGAAGACGTTCAGCTTCATGGCCGACTACCCAACCGACACACGGGACGTGGACTTGAAGGCTCGGAAAATGGTCACGCCCAATCAGTCCGAGGACCAAGCCCAGGATCGCCACCACTGAGGTCCTCCCGGGGGCCTGCTCCGACAAGACCAGGTCCCACGTCTCGACTTTGAACCAATACCTGAGGAGCAGCGGCTGATGATGACCGACTACAAGAGCCACCCGACTCGGCGAACTCCGTGATGACGATGCGGACGTCCTAGGTGATCTGCTGCACGTTGATGGGCGCTGTCGCCATGTTCCCCCCGAGATCACAACCTTGCCTACTACTACCACTACCACTACCAATACCACCCTGCGTCTGGTTCGACATGCCCGTCTTGGAGAAGCTGTTCATCACGATGAGGAGTTTGTCTTTGTTGGCCAACATTCTGCCATCAGCCTTGGTCGGCTGCAAGCAGACGGCTCTTCATTGAGAACACACTGCTGGCGCTATCGATAAGTTGGAGCTGTCGCAATTCAGCTTGATGGACCTGGTCAATACGCCGTTCAACAAGGAGACGACCAAGATCTTTTTGGACATAATACGAGGCCGGCAGTCGCTGTATTGGGCTTGCAGTACCGGGAGGCTGGAACATGATGTCAAGACAAGACCACATCGTAAAGCCGATCTTGAGAGTGTTAGCCCATGCACCTCAAACTCAGGTCGCCAAACATCGAGGTCGTCTCGTCGACGTGGGACACTTGATCTGAATTGATTCCCAGTCATCCACACACTACACTCACTGGGCATCCTGGCGAAGGTTAGGCCCATTTCCGCCGATCACATTGTTCACCCCACTAGTCCAGACGTCCGAAGCAGTCTCACACTCCGAAACCAGCACACAACACCTATGTGGATACTCATGAGGCGGAAAATGTCCCCAAGAGTGTTTTCCGCTGACGCCAGAAGTACTCTGTATACGATTGCAACCAACTCCAAGTGACGCAAGAAAGCCTCCAGTACTACTTACAAAACACCACCACAAAGATGGACGATTACATGGCGAGTGCGCTTGAAGCAGCTCACATACTTCGCCACTGTTGCGCTCTCCATCCACCCAGCCTCTTGCACAGTTCAACGAGAGTCTCGCCAGCAGCCCGTTAGGCTTCAACTTCGCGAACCTGAGGTTCCAGCGCATCAACTTCCCGGACGACGACCGTGACAAAAAGACGCCACGTCTGACAATAGCCGCCTGCGAGACATAGCCAGTCCACGAGGTCACCATCGTCATGACGCTGGCCCCCTTTATTTTACAACATCATGCTGCCACAGCCTTGACTTCACCAGGAGGAGAATCTACCCACGCGCTTCGTGCTCGTCAGCTGAGTCGCGAATCCCCAGTGCCATGCGGATGCTTGTTGGCACTATACACTGACATTGAGACTAGTGCGCAGAACAAAACGCGTGTCGGATCGCCGAGTCCATGAGCGGGTTTCGAAGCGTGGGCGTGGTGACGCTTGACCACGTCAACACACCTCTGCTACGTCGAATGCTGGCATGTATGCTCATACATGCCCATGCTCATCCCCACACCACTTTGCGAGCAATCTCACTCGCAGGCCTGCACCTAACGAATCAAGAGGCCGCGATATGGGCACCTCCTCCACCTTCGACCTTTGGCGGCTGGAAATGCGTCAGTGTTCATGACGGCATCGCCCACGTACTTTTTTATCGCATTGCTGCCTGCGCCTCGATTTTGCAGTGGACGTTGGCATGATCAAAAACACACCTCTAAGCCGTCCGATCCGCGCGGGATCGGGCCGGGGACGGGGCGCAGGCGGCCGCGATGTGGAGGTAATCGTACAGCGAGGGCGGGCGGTTTGAGGGCACGGCGAAGAGGATTGCGGCGTAGGCGCGGCTGAATGCTCGCGACGGTTTCGCTTGCTGCAGAGGTAAAGTTAGCTGTGGATTGCCTCGAAAGGGGCAGTGACAGAGCAGAGGGGATTAGTGTCTTGCATTTGTGGATAGTCTCTGATGTAGCAGACTTCCTGATCTCAATCACGAGGGCGGGGGGCAGTGTCATCAAGTATGTCCAGCCTTGATAGAGTGAAAAGGCGACGCAGATAGCACTGAAGATGTTGAGGCCAGTGCAGAAGGGGAGCATTATGGTGATGCAGACTGGAGGTGCAGCATCATGATGAGGGGAGTGATGCGCGTATATGTATTTGAGGTGCGGGTTGCGACGAGACACGGTTGGAAACACCACGACCCGTCCCGTCACATTTCAAGATCTGGTCAAGGCTTTGTCGTCAGCCTCATCCAGACCGGCAAAAGAAAAAACAGAACACCAAGGGGATATATCATCCACCCCCTCAAACCCTCACTTCTCAC
>JAVHLV010000682.1:0-15387 GCA_036785495.1 Colletotrichum neosansevieriae
ATTTATAGTATTATATTATAATAGCTCTATATTAAAATAAGTAGCTATAGCTATTAGCACTTAGAAAGATATATCTATAAGTATTACTATATATATATCCTATATATCTTTTACTTATTAGTTACCTCAAATTATAAGTCTTACTTTAAACTTTACTAGCTGCCTATATTTATTAAGTTTATATATATAAACCTAGTAGTAGCTAAGTACTTAGTAACTATAAGCCTCTTACTTTACTACTTTATACTAGAACTATAATACTTTATATTCCTTTAAGTGAGATTTCTCAGCTTCTAGAAATTTCTTTATAAATAGATATAGTCTTATAAGCCTATTATATAGTGCTAACTAATTATAAGATATAGATAGAGGAGGTAACTTAGATTAGAAGTAATCTAATAGAGTAACTATTTTATCTAATTTACTTAGACTACTATATACTATAGTACTTCTATAATACTCTATACTTTCTAGCCTTTATTTTTTAGCTATAGTAGATACTTACTATTATAGGTCTATCTTATCTATAGCTACTTTAAGGGTATAACCTACTTCTATTAAAGTTTTAGAGGTATTATACCCTATATATATACTTAGCAGATAATTAGTCTAGATACTCTAAGCTATAGAGCTATCTTCTAATTATATAGTCTTATACTTCTAGTATAGCTATATATAGCCTGCTAGAAAAGCAGCTTTAAATAAGGTTTATAGTATATAGTAGTACTAGAGCAGTAATAATTTATATTATCTATTTTTATTTATATATTTTAAAGGGTAGTTATACCTTTCCCTATACTCCCTTATACTTATAAATATACTCTATAAAGCTATAAAAAATGCTATTAGCAGGGTTTCTAGAAGGATTATTAGTTTAAAATAAGTATTTATATAGATAGAAGTGTTATTTATTTCTAGTATAGTAGTAGTAGCTAGGGTTACTAAGCTCTATAATAGTAATAATATAGCTATATCTATATTTCTTAGTACTATAGCTTCTAGATCTTTTATATACTTATTAGCATAGTTATTATACTTAACTACCTTATCTATCTCCTTATTAGTATCTTATAGAGTAGCTTATATATAGCTCTTACTAATTAGCTAGTTAATCTGCTCTTATATTATAGTAAGATCTATATACTAGAACTCTTTAGTAAGCCCCTTTAAGTTACTATTAAAAAACTTTTTCTTATTAAATATTATATTATATATAGTAAATACTTTAATATATAGCAGGTTCTATATATAAAAGGAGTTACTAGATATATAGCTTACTAGAAAGCTAATAAATATATACAGTATAAGCCTCTTATAGTATTATTACTTAAGTTAAGCTTCCTTTATTATAGTAAACACCTTGCAGCTATAGGTATATAGGTGTGAGAGGTTAGGATATATATAGTTAGCAAACTTACTTACTTAGAAATGCTTATAAAATAGCTTATAGAGTGTTTACTAGCCTCTTACTACTATAAATATATAGTTATATAGATAGATAGATAACTTTATTATCTTAGACTATAGTATATCTAGTAGCTTTACACCTATTACTATAACTTTTATATACTCCTTAATTATAGTACTAACTTATTCTACTCTGCTATTCTATACTTAAGTATTAGTAGCAGATAGCTTAAGGTAGATACCTTATACCTTAATAGCAGTAATAATATATAGGTGCTTTATAAGCTTAAGGTTTATTTTAATTATCTTTATATATACTTTATACTATATTAAGAGTATTATTAAGTAGTTCTTAATTACTATAAGGAGCTTATCTATATCTTATTATATAAGATAGAAGTCTCAGATATATATTATAAGTTAATCTATTATAAGTAGCACTAAGTAATACCCTTTATAGCCTTTATTATAATTATAGAAATCTAGAGTAATATATTTACCTAGCTCTATATACTTAATAGACTCTTATAGTGCTTATTATACTTAGTAGTAGACTTTATCTATATTATAGGTATTATAGTTAATTATTATAATAGGCTTACCCTCTTAGATAAGGCAGACCCCTCTTATACTATTTAAGAGGTGTTAAATAGCTTCTAGGTTTAGGTATCTAGGATACTAGTATTATATCACAGTACTACTATAAATAGGTTATTGCTTTATTATTATATTATATATATATATATAGCACTTAGCTAGGGGTTACTAAGCCCTTATAAGAAATATAGTGCCTGTTTTATCCCTTTTACCCTATAGCAGAGCACTCTCTAAGATCTCTCTATATTTAAGAACCTGCTAGTAATACCTCTTATCTAATATATAGAGGTAGGTATAATCTAACCTTTAAAGATAGTTATTTTATAGGCTTATATCCTACTAGATACTATATTAGCATAGCTTTCTGAGTAATATAAGGTTATTTATAAACCTATAGCAGAGTGCTATATTATATAGTTATAAGCATATTATGCTTCTACTATACCCCTTTACCTTAATATTAACTATGCTATATCTTTTAATAGAGACCTAGTATATACCTGCTTATAGAAAGTTACTAGGGGCTGCTCTAGTAAGTATAGTAAACTATAAGATATTATTAAATATATATATTATTATTCTAGAATCTAGAATAGCAGAGTTATAAAGTTAGTAGTTATTAAACTATATATAAAACGCAGACTTAAGGGTCCTTCTATAGCAGCTATATAGTTATTTATCCTCTATATGCTACCTGCTACTTAGTTTAAGCTTATAAATATGCTTTATAAGCTCTTTATTATTATTAATATGCTCTTCTACTAGATAGTAGAGGGATTTGCTTTTTTAAAGGTGCTCTAGATATAGTTCTTTAAATATAATCTAGCACTTAGCTAAGAGGTAGTAGCTATAATAGACTAGATAGAAGCCCTTTTTATTAGTTATTTATATAGTTATAGATACCCTTTTATAGCTTTTAGGTACTATAGGTTACCCTTTTCTATATACTTAGTATATAGCAGGTCTTTGCTTCTTAGATACTTCTATATTATTCTCAGATATAGTATTCTTATTATCTACTAGTATAGTAGGGCTAAACGCTTCTTAGCCTGTTTTAGCATATAAATTAGCTAGTTTAAATATATTAAAGGTAACTTAGATATCTTTTAGTATATCTCCTATAATAAGAGAGGTAGTATTTATATATAATTATACTATTATTTAGTATATATAGATCTAGATATCTAAACTGCTATTACTAAGAGCTATTATAAAATTTATAAACTACTAGTTAGGCTCCTTTACTTATATAAGGCTACTAGCCTACACTTTAGTAATAGCTTTCTCCTACTTTATAAGCTATTCCTTTATATTATACTTTATAAGTAGCTTCTTATATACTAGGAGGTCTAGAATTATAGTATAACTGCTTCTAGCTATAGTCTTATACTTATAAGTATTAATACTAACACTCTTATAAAATATATATATCTAGTAGTTAATACCTTTATCTATAGTATAGTATAGGTATAGGAGATCTAGGTGGATATTATTATAAATCTAGTCTTAGAGCATATATTATTACTTCTTATATACTTTATAGCACTTATCTCTAAATATATAGTCTACTTAGTAAGCTTAGTATAGCTTATAATTTGCTTTTACTAGGTCTATAATTATATTAGTATATATAGTAGTTATATTATTACTTAGTAGCATAACTACTATGCTATTTATTATACTACTTATAGAGTAGTTAGAGATATCTAGAATAATTAGCTCTATAATCTCACCTCTAAAGCAGCTTTAGAGCATACTATCTATATTTAGAATAGCAGTATATAAGTTAATACTATCTTATAGCTTAAAGCTAGATACCTTTATATATAAGAGGTTAATCTAGAGGATCTAGTTACTATATCTATATAGCTAAAAGGTAGTTATAGTAGTTATTATCTTATAATTAAGGTTTTAGAATAGTATTTATAGTAATATAGCATATATCAGACTATTAATTATCAAATTAGGCATAATTATATATATATTTATAATATTATAGTATATATATTATTCTATATATTTACTCTTATTTGGGCGCGTCCTAACCCCCTTTTCCTGCACATACCCCGGTTGCAGTTAGCGCGCCCGGGCCCCTTCGGGCCCGCGCGCGGAGCCGGACTAATGTCACGCCCAACTCACACTGCGCGTTCCAGACCCTATAATCTAACAAATACAGAGCTGGGCTTATAACTGTTACATATATAGGTATAGGGCAGGTAGGAGGAAGTTATCTATTATAGCAGAAAAGAGAGTGGCTACAGACAAGGGTTTATATATAGGGCCTTGTGGTGCTTAGAAGCGCGCTTAGTGCGCAGAGAGTGGCGCCAGTAGCGCTAAGAGCTCTGGAGGAGGTCTGGGCTATATAATATCTTTTTAATATACTTTCTTAACTCTTTTAACTTCTTCTTAATTAGTAACTAGATAGGTCTAAATAGAGGTTTTATATTTAGCTCTAGATTAATAAGATAAGTTCTAGTAATCCTAAAGTCTTATATAGTTTTTAATTTTTAAAAAGTAGTTTCTAATAGGTATTTACTAATAATATCTATTTAAGTATTAAGTAAGTTAGTTATCTTATTAATTTACAGTATAATAATAAGAATTACTTTTGCTTTATTTTATATATACTATAATTCCTTTATAGTAATAATAAGACAGATACTTTTCTTAGTTAAGGAAAAGATCTAGCCTAACTCTCTCTAATTAAGATTAGGTTTCTTAATAAGATACTAGAAAAGCCCTAGAATAGTATTATAGCTATCTCTCTTACTAACCCTAGTATTATATAATACTATATATTATATTACTTATATATTTTACTAACTTATATATACTATAGTTTAGAGTCTTTAACTTCTATATTTTCTTAAGAGGTAATAGTTTACTAAGCTCTAGTTAAGTTACTAATATTAGCTTCTAGTTAATAATATTCTTATTAACCTTACTATTAATAAGTATAGTTTCTATTTTCTAGCTATTTATAACTTAGACTTATATAATTACCTAAAGATAAAGTAGCAACTTAGTATCTTATTAAACTATATATATTATTAACTAATTATTATCTAGTAATTATTTACTTAGATCAGGTTTACTTTATAATAGAAATAGCTATATTTATTATAATAATAATATTTTAGTGAAATATACCCCTTATTTCTGTAGCTATAATAAATAGTTTCTTTTCTAGAATCTTACGCAGTTTATTTCTAGTAATCTCTAATAGGTTCCTAGTTAGATTTATTTAAGTCTTCTTAGATAGTGTTCTTAAATCTTAAATTCTAAGAGTTAGAGTACTAATTTATATTCTAGGTTTCTAGTTATTATATCCTTAGATTAAGTTCCTAGTACCTTATTAGTATCTTATAGAATTATAAATTAATTATAAGCTTAGTATTTCCTACTTTAGTATCTAGATTGAGTTATAATACTAAGAGTTTATTTACTATAATATAATACTAGAGTTTTAGATCTAGTTATATTACTATATTAGCTATCCTGATCTCCTCTAATTATTAATAAGAGCCCTTTACCTTAATATCTTTATGATAGTTAATAAAGCTTTAATAGAATTATTCTAGGTATTAGTAAACTTATTTAAATTAGGTTTATATATTGAGAATTCTTAATTCTATATTAGTAATACTATAAATTAACTAGTTTTTTATAGCTACCTAAGTAATATTCTTTACTTTATCTTTATATTTTATTACTAGGTTTTCTAGATATTTAATATTATATAGTATCTATTCTAGGTTAGAAGTACTCTTTTTTATCTTAAAGTATATATTAAGGTTAAATATAAATTAATTTGAATTAGTCTAAGTATCTCCTTTTTATTTAAGTATATAGAGATATCTTCTCTAAAGCTTAGATTAATACTTTTTTAATTTAGAGCTATTAATAACCATTTAATAAATAGTAATAATATTTACTAAGACTAAGGATTAGCTAGCTTCTAATGCCTTTAGGTATTCTTATTTATATTTTAATTAGGTTTTTACTTTTATTTTCTTAAGAAGGTAATCTAATTTAGCCTTTATTAACTAGTTAACTAGTTTTCCTGTTAATTCTATTCTTACTATTCTACTCAATAAGTATTTTATTCTATAATATCTTATTTTATAGTATCTTATTCTATATCTAACTATTTAGGAGATCCTATTTTATAAAGAAGCCTCTAGGTAATAGATTTAACTCTCTAATAAGTCTATAAATAAGTATTATATTATAATATATTATACTACTTTTATAGCCTCTAGCCACTACATAGTGATTTTACCTACTTTATAACAGACCTTCTAACTCTGCGCCACGCCTCCTGATAATATATATAGCCTTTAGTTATATAATTATAACTATTCTAACTATAGCCACACTTATATATACCTATCTATATCCTTATAATCCTTAACTTCATAGTTTAATAATAATATGGTTTTTAATTACTTAATTACTACAGACTACTAAACTGTTAACTTATCCTCTTATCTATTACCTATACTATTAATACTGCCTCTATTACTGCTTTATCTATTAATCCTCTTATTTAATTAGGCTAACTAACGCCTTTATAGCTATACTATTATTAGTAATGCTCTCTCTATTTAGTATAAGCTATACTTACTAATCTCTATAGAGCTGCCTCTGCCTTAGTATTATAGAGAGCCTGTTTAAAGAAGAGCTAATAGATAGAGTATATAATAACCTATTTAACTTCTACTACTATATTTACTTATTTTTACATAATTTAATTATATATATAGATATCCTCTATAGATATATTAAGGTAAGCTCTTATAAAAGCTATACTAATAATATACTCTTTAAATAGACTAGGTTAGTTAAAGAAGGAGGAGTTTTTATTAATTATATTAATACTAAACTCTATAGTAATCTAGTTTATATTACTAGTAATAATAGATATACCTTATATATATCTAGTATATTAATATACTAAGTATAGTGTTAATATCTTAGAGGATTTACTATAAGTTAATAAGGATAAAGAAGAGGAATAAGCATAAAGCCCTACTTATAGCAGAGCTTTTTATGCTTCTAGCTATAAGAACCTCTTAGAAGGTTAAGAAGTTATCTCTTATATATATAGCACCTTACTAAAAGGCTTACCTTTTAGGCGTTTTTTATAGCACCTTACTAAAAGGTTTAGTAAAGGTATTACTATAAGAGCCTTAGTAGCCTACTTAGCTCTAATATAATTAGCCCTATTATATATAGCATAGTATTATCTATACTATTACTATTCCACTAGTCTATTTAGCTAGAGTATATATCTAACTTTATATAAGGATTTACTTACTAGTAGGAATATATTAAGTTTCTATATTATTATCCTTAACTAGTAGAGAGCATAGGTTAAAGTGCGTCTATAGTGTTTCCTAAATTATATCTATAAACTGGGTAAATTTATTATAGTCTTTTTTACAGAGAGCTATATTATAACTATAAACTTAATTATACTACTTTTATAATCTATACTCTTATTAATATAGAAAGAGAGAAAAATATATTATAAATACTATAATATAGAGTAAGAAAGTTAGTATAGTTAGATATAACTAAGATTAAATATTATTCTCTAGCGTTTTTAAAACCTAAAAAAGAGGCTAAAGCTTATTTAGAGAATACTTAGTAAATATTTAATATATCTCTATTATTAAAGTTATATTGCGTAGCCCAGACCTCCTCCAGAGCCCTCAGCGCTACTAGCGCCGCCCTCCACGCGCTCCGCGCGCTTTAGAGCACCACGAGGCCCTATATATAGACCCTTATCCATAGCCACTCCTTTTTCTACTATAATAGATAACTTCCTTATACTTGCCCTGCGCCTATATATATAACAAGTTATCTATTTATTAAATTATAGTTATTATATATATATTTATAATACTATAATATATATATATACCTTCTATATATTAAGCCGTATTTGAGTATATCCTAGCCCCTTTTCCTATATATACCCTGGTTATTATAACTATAAGTAGCGCCTTATTATAATAGGCGAGCCGCGCGCGGCGCAATATTAAGCCGCATATAGGTTAGAGGCGTAAGTGGTAATTTAAGAGCATAAGTAATAACTTAGAAGCTTAATAATATATAAGAGGAGCACTAGGCATACTATAATTTAGTATAAGGATAGCTTTACTTATATAACTTTAATTAATATACTTATTAAACCCTTATTTCTAACCTCTAACTATATATAGAATCCTTATTATTATATAATAGTATAACCTATATAATATTATAAATTAGATCTACCTTATAGTAGTTATTAAGATAGCAAAATAAAGTTATATAACTATCTAATATAATATATATATTATAAGTATATTAATATGCTTCTGAGAAGTTATATAATTATCTATAGTTATAGTAAGTATACTATAGAGCTTAGAGATAGTAAGGCCTTAAGATAAAGCTATTATAAACCTTTAGTAAAAGATCACTAAGCTATAGTTAGCTTACTAATAGGTATGTGAAGAGCATAATACTTTTTAAATATAGTTATAGAGTATATAAGAAACTACTCTAGTGCTGCTTATAGTTAATAATAGTAGCAAAGATATATCCTCTTTAATAGTGCTGCTACTATTAAGAACCCTAGTAAGCCTAGCCTACTCCTGCTTTAGTATATATAAGAAGACTAGCTATTTAGATATTATAATAATAGATACTCTGCTAATAATATAGATACTTAGTAAGACTTCTAAACTAGATTTAGATTAGTTTAAGGATCTTAAAATAAAATTCTCTAAGGATCTATACTTAAAGAAATCTATAAATTAGATTATATAGTTAATATAAGTATAAATCTTAATAGTAGTTTATAGAGTAGCTCTTAGAGATATATTAACTTTAATAGAGAATCTCTAGATTATAATTAAGATATATAATAACCTTATAGAAGGGCCTTTACCCTTTATAGTATATATATAGAGTAGTTTTAAGATTTAGAACACTCTTATATAGATATATGCTAGTATTAGTATTATTCTAAGAGGATAAATATAAAACTAGATATATATTTTTAAGCTTATAAAGAGCAATTCTATATTATATATCTTAAAGTTTAGTAAGCTATAGTATAGATATTAATAAGCAGGTAGTACTTCTTAGGTTACGTAATCGTTAATAACGTAATCGATAGCTCAAAAGGGAAATAATAAGTATAAATAAGTTAATATTTAAGTGTCTACGTTCTAAGTAAAAGGGAGTATTCTAGAGAGGGAGAGGTAAGTTATTTATACTTAAGGCTTAGTTTCTAGAGCCTTCTATGGCTGTGTAAGCTGCTTGCTAAGCTGCCCCACTTATTTCCTTCTTTAGGTTATTTATTAAGTAATTCAGTAACCTAAAACCCTTTTAGGTTTAACCTTAACTTAGATAGTGAAAGCTAGCAGTTTCCACAGCTTTCTAGAGGCTTTTTCTAACAGTATACATAGTACTAATAGTACTGTAATACACTGTATTACGTAATCAACCTCTATTATATAGCCTCTATATTATTATATATTTTTAGTATAGGGTTTTATAGTATATCTCTTATATCCCCCCTTAAGGTATATATATTATATATAGCTTATTGCTTAAGAGACTTTTATACTGGAAAACCTAATAGGAAAAACCAGTACTTATTATTATTAATATATTTATTTATACTAGAAAACCGTATAGGAAAAACCAGTATTATTATTATTATTTTAATATTTTAATATTTATTTGTTTATTATACTAGAAAAAACCTTATAGGAAAAATTCTAGTATTTATATTAGGGAAAACCAGATATATATAGTATATTATTTTAGTAGCTTATTAACTCTTTAAATATTAGAGTCTTTTATATTTTTGTTATACCTATTAATAGGTTTATTATAATCTGGTAAAAAACCCTTTTCTGATATATTGCAAGTATCTTTTATTAAGTGAAAAAGTATTTTTCCTAGTAGTTTAGTTAATATATCTGCTATATTATCTTTAGTATTAATGTGATATAAGAATACTTTTTCGGCTATAATGTTATCCCTTATAAAATAATATTTTATATCAATATGCTTAACTTTTTTATAAAATTCTGGGTTTTGAGCTAGCTTTTGAGCTGCTTTATTATCTATTAATATTTTAGGCTTATCTAAAGCCTTATAGCCTAGAACTTTATATATATAGTTATAGTTATTATATAAATATATAGCCTCTTTTATAGACTCTGTTAGAGCTATATATTCAGCTTTATAGGTGCTTAAAGTAACTGTCTTTTATTTAATGCTATTCCAGCTGATTATATTATATAGTCTAAAAGTAAAGATATAGCCAGTTATAAACTTTCTATTATCTAGATCTCCAGCCTAATTAGAGTCTGAAAATCCGATAATATTATTACTATTATATAGCCAGTTACTATTACAGTTATAGTATAATCCTAAAGTAGGATATTTATTTAAGTAGCCTTATATCTTATCTAGGGCTATAAAGTGCTCTTTAGAAGGATTACTTATATATTAAGCACAGGTAATAACAGCTAGAGCTATATTAAGCCTAGGTTTTTAAGGCTAAGTAAAGTAGAGCTCCTATTTGCTGTTAATATATAGTTATTTCTTCTGGCTTAGCTATATCTATATTTTTATATAGCTTTATATTATTATCTATAGGTATTTCAGCTGGATATATATGTTTTTTATTGTATTTGTTAAGTATTTTCTCAGTATATTAGCTTTAATATATATATAAAGCCTTATTTTAACGGTCTATAGTTATTTCGCAGCCTAGAAATTTACTAGGCACCCCTATAGGCTTTATTTTTATACTCTTTAATAAAGAGTTATATATATATTTAGTTATAGTATTATTTGGTGTAGCTATAAGCATATCGTCCATATAGCATGCTATTAAGGCTTGTTTATTATTATTATTTAATATAAATAGGGCTTTATTATAAGGTGAAACCTTAAAGCCTATATTTATTAAGATAGACTATAGGTATTTATACTATAGTTATAGGCTTTGCTTTAAGCTATATAAGGCCTTTTTAAGCTTTAGTATATAGTTATTATTATAGGGTTTTATAGGGGAATTTATATCAAATTCTAGCTTATTAGTATTTTTGTTATAAATAAAACCGGTAGGCAGTTATATATATATCTCTTTATCTATCTCTGCATAGACAAAGGCATTAGAGACGTTATACTGCTATATATCCCAGTTATTATATATACTATAATATAATAGAAATCTATAGCTTTTAGGCCTATAGGTAGTACTAAAGGTTTTAAGGTAATTAATACCTATATATTAATTAAAACCTTATACTACCCACCTAGCCTTATAGCGTAGAGTTTCCCCTTTTATATTAGTTTTTAAAGTATATACCTATCTACCACCTAATATATTTATATTATTATTATTATTTTTTAGTGGTTTAGGGATTATTTCCCATATATTCATATTTTCTAGCTCTTTTATTTCAGCAAGCATTCCTTTAACCCACTTATCTTTATTTATATTATTTATAGCTTGCTTATAGGTAGCAGGCTCTACTAAACTAGTAGTAGAGAGTATATAAGAAGCCTTTTTATTAGTTTTATTAATAGCAGATAATATATTAAGCCTTGGGCAGTCTTCTATTAATAGAAGTAGCGCGCTGTTATTAACCTAAGTATAGGCTTCTTTATTAATATGAGATTGGGGGATTTATATCTTAATATTAGAGCTAGTATTATTATTATTATTATTCTTATTATTATTATTATTCTTATTTAATATATCCTCTTGTGGGTTGATATTAAACTGAATAGAGCTATTTTCAGCTTGATTATTTCCGCTATTATTATTATTATTATTATTATTATGATTATTATTATTATTGATTATTTGTAGACGATTTATAGTTATTAGTAGCTCTTTATTATTAGAGGATATAAAGGTATTTTCGAGGATTTCTATATCTCTGGACCATAAAGCCCTTTTAGATATTAGATCCTATATTCTATAGGCATTTTTGCCATAGTTTATTATAGCTCCCTTTTTTGCCCTTATATCTAGTTTCTTTAGATTAGAGTCTTTATTTTTATAATAGCATATACTACCCCATATTCTTATATTAGATATATCTAGCTTATAGCTATTCTTTAACTTATAAGGCGTTTTATAGCTTATAAAGCTATATAGGGTTCTGTTATATAAATATAAGGCAGCTAAAAAGGCTTCACCCTATAAGTATAGTAGTAAGCCTGAATTATATAGTATAATTCGTACTTTATTTATTATAGTATAAATTATTCGTTTAACTATACTATTAGGCTTATAGGTATAAGGAGGCTTTATATTATAAATAATACCCTGATAGATATATATAGCTTTTATTTGTTTATTATTAAATTCTAAGCTACTATCAGTATCAAATTCCTTAACCCGTTTATTATTATTATTATTATTTAATATATTTATAAATTCCTTAAAGGCAGCAGATACCTCTTTAAAATCTTTTATTTTTAGGAGACATCCCTATACATACCTAGTATATTTATCTATAAGTATTAAAAACCACTTATAGTTATTATAAGTAGGTGGTTTTATAGGTCCGCATAGATCTCTAGCTACTTTATCTAAGTAGCTATATTATTTATTTAAATAGTTATTATATTTTACCTTATTAGTTAACTTGCCTTTAAAGCAAGCTTTATAAGGTATTCTTTTATTAAGATATAGTATATTAGTATTAGTTATAGTAGCTTTAGTTAGCTATTATATAGTTTTATAGTTAGTATAGCCTAGTCTTTTATACTATAGTGTATTATTATAGTAGGGCTTATAGAGTATAGCCTTATTATATAGGTTATCTTTAGTTATATTTATAGTATTATTATTATTATTGTTATTTATATTAGCAGAGGGTATATTAAAGAAGTATAAGTTATTCTTCTTCTACCCTATAGCTAGTATTTTATCTTATTTTATATTATATAAAATAGGTTGCTTCTAAAAGATAGAAGCTATTCCTAGATTATCAAGCTTATTTTGGCTAAGTAAATTAATACCTAGCTCTAGTATATAGTATATGTTATTTAGTATTATAAAATATTAATTATTAAAGGATAGTTTTATAGATCCTTCTTTAGTAGCAGTTAAATATCCTGCTTCTCCCTATTTAACCCTTTTATTTATATTTTTAATATTATATAGATATTTTATATTACTAATAGTATAAATAGTGGCAGCTATATCTAAGCAGAAAGAGATTTAATTTAAAGAACTAGTTATAGTCTTATTATAGTTTTTTAGGTTATTAAATTCCTGCTATATTAAGCCACCTAGTAATAGGTTAGTATTATTATTATTATAAGAGTTATTATTATGGGTTATATATATGTTTTCAAATTTATAATTATCCTTATAGAAGTTATTTATAGCTAGAGGAGTATTTCCCCCTTTATAGTTTATATCTATAAGGTTAAAATCCTCTATAATAGAGGGGTTTATAGCTAAGTTATCAGCTATATTTATAGCATTTTTAGGCTAGTTATTAACAGTTATATTAACTGTTTTAGCTGAATTATTGCTCTATTAAGCTGGTTTTTCAGCGTTTTTATTATTTAAAGGCTTCTACTAGTTAGGAGCCTTTTCAGGGTGTAAAAAAGCATAATTTTCTTTAGTATAGCCTCTTTTTCTATAGTTTCTGCAGAATAAACTCCTAGTTTTTCTCTAGGGCTTTTTATTAACCTGTTTAGGCCCCTTTTTAGTATAATTTATAGTATTTTTACCTCCTTTTCTCTTATATTTATCTAGTAAATTAGCAAATAAAGAGTTAAGAGTATAGGCCTCTAGGTTAGCCCTAAGGCTTTAGGTTATATTAGTTATAAAACCCTTATAGCTTTTATCTAAGCTATTTAAAATCCAGGCTATAATAACCTGTTTAGGTAAAGCTAGCTTATAATAAGCTAGATTATTAGTTAATTCCTTAACTTTAGTAAGGTATTCTTCCATACTACTAAAGTCTTTTAAAGTAGTATTAAAAAATTCCCTATAAGTTAGGAATTTATTTATAAAACCCTTAGGCTTATATAAATTAGCAAGCTTTTTCCAGGCCTCAGGCACTATTATAGCGTCTTTTATAACCTATAGAGGCCTATTAGTATATAATAGCTATATATAAGCTAGTGCCTTATTATTTAGGTCCTTATTAGTCTTGCTTATAGGCACCTCTAAGTTAATATTAATATCCTTACTAGCTAAAAGAGCCTTAACTCTTAAAGCCTAAGTAGTATAGTTAGAGGCTCCTTTAAGCTTAGGGACAGTGAATTTGGCGTCTATTATAGGCATAGTTATTATTATTAATAGTGTGAATAGGTAGGAGGTTATATAGTATAGCGGTATAGGTATTAGCCTTATATAGAAAGGCTTAAGGTTTAAATCTCAGTTTTATTATTTTAGGCTTTTCGGGTTTTTTCAGTATTATTCGGCGTTTTTCAGCTTATATAAGCTAGGCTTATAACCTCTTAGGTTATATAATTGTTAATAACATAATTAATAGCTTAAAAGGGAAATAATAAGTATAAATAAGTTAATATTAAAGTGTCTACCTTCTAAGTAAAAGGGAGTATTCTAGAGAGAGAGAGGCAAGTTATTTATACTTAAGGCTTAGTTTCTAGAGCCTTCTATAGCTATATAAGCTGCTTACTAAGCTGCCCCACTTATTTCCTTATTTAGGTTATTTATTAAGTAATTCAGTAACCTAAAACCCTTTTAGGTTTAACCTTAACTTAGATAGTGAAAGCTAGCAGTTTCCACAGCTTTCTAGAGGCTTTTTCTAACAGTATACATAGTACTAATAGTACTGTAATACACTGTATTACGTAATCAACCTCTATTATATAGCCTCTATATTATTATATATCTTTAGTATAGGGTTTTATAGTATATCTCTTATAGTACTATCTTTTTTAAAGATACTATTTAAGTATTTATCTAAGAAGCTAAAGAGTAGTACTATAACTAGGCTATTTACTAGAGGTTAAAGTATTATAATAGATATATAATAATAGTTAAAGGACTTATAGCAGACCTCTAGGATAAGGCTTATATAACTAGTAAGGTGAAGTCTATACTTATTATATAAATAATAGATAAAGTACCTAAAGCAGATACTAAAAAGGAATCTAAGAAGAGGGATTATATAGACTATAATTATTATAGCTATAGCTATACTAATACTATATAGTAAGTATATCCTATCTATAAGGCTAATAATAAAAGTCTATTAATATTATAAAAGAGTAATAATAAGATAGATATATCTAAGAAGAAGTCTATAAAGGAGAGTTAGAAGATAATAGAATAAGTTTGCTATACCTTTATAGACTTAAATA
>JAVHLV010000683.1:0-15372 GCA_036785495.1 Colletotrichum neosansevieriae
ATTACTAATATTACATAAGCAGAGTATTTAGAATAATAAAGTATTTAAAATAACAAAGTTTCAGAATAAAATTAAGCTAAACTAAAGTTAAGCTTAAAACTAAGCTTAAATTTAAGGTTAAAGCTAGTATTAGAAGCTAAACCTTAAACCTCAAACCTCGTTATTATTACCCTTTTAGGAAATAAGATTTAATTTAGGCTTAAAGGGCTATAAGACCTTAGAAACCAAATCATCTATATATACCTACCTTTTCCCCCACCTTTCTAGGCCTTAGATATCTATGAATTTATTAATAATAATATCATTTTATATCTATATTTCTTTAAAATCCTTATAAAAAATGGCGTTTTTTGGTATATATATCATATTACTAATATTACATAAGCAGAGTATTTAGAATAATAAAGTATTTAAAATAACAAAGTTTCAGAATAAAATTAAGCTAAACTAAAGTTAAGCTTAAAACTAAGCTTAAATTTAAGGTTAAAGCTAGCATTAGAAGCTAAACCTTAAACCTTAAACCTTGTTATTATTACCCTTTTGGGAAATAAGGTTTAATTCAGGCCTAAAGGGCTGCAAGACCTTAGAAATCAAATCGTCTATATATATCTACCTTTTCCCCCGCCTTTCTAGGCCTTAGATATCCATAAATTTATCAACAATAATATTATTTCATATCTATGTTTCTCTCTCTATCTGAATATTATGCAACAAACCCGAAAAGTTACCCTTATACACTATTTATTGCCCGAAATCTACTTGTACTACTTTGGAAACTTTTCTACTTCTCCCGCAGCGTTTATAGCCGTTCTTATATTATCTACTATAGTAAATCCTTTTATACCTAGCTAATTAATACTATAGTTAGATCTATTAGTTATAGTAACTCTATACTATTAACTTATTATAAAACCCCTAATTTCTCTAAATATAAAGATATTTATAAATAACTATAATTAGGAGTAAATATTTAAATTTAGTAATAAAACTATAGAAAAGGAAGTAAACACTAAAATTCTCTTTTACCTTAAGATCTATAAAGCTAATAGCTTTATAGATATAGCTTTATAGAGAGAGTTTATATATAACTTTATTAATCTACTACTTAAATTCTAGAACTAAGCTATTATAAATATTATTTAATAACTCTATAACTACCTTATAATAAGCAGAGTATATACTATCTATAATTCTCTATAGATTATAGATTAGCTCTTTATAATTATTATAGAGAATAACTTCTACTTTTAGATAACTAAGAAAGTAGAAGAATAGATAAGCAAGAACACTATATTTATAAAGCTATAGAAAAATAAAGACTTTACTAAAGAGATTATAGATAGTAATAATAAGAAAAGAGTAAAGTCTATACCTTTATAAACTAATAATAAAAGAAATATATCTATAAATAATAAAGCTCTATAGCTAGTTAATCTTAGTTTAACCTTAAATACTAACTCTACTCTAAATATTATAAGTAGTTAAATTAGACTTAAAAATAATATATACTTACTTATATACTAACTTATAAACCTAACTAAGTTATATATTAATAAGATAAAGTATAATAGTAAAGGTATAGATATACTAAAGCTAAAACTCTATATCTTCTAGAATATATATAAGAGAGCAGGTTTTATAAAGGAATAAATACTATTTACTTTTCTAATTATACTTAAGAAAAGAGTATTATATTATTACTATAAAATAATTATTACGCTAACACTATAACCCGCAAAGCGGCAAAATACGTGCTGTAATTAATAGATATATACAAGGTTACATAACCTATCACAGAGCATATATATATAGTTTAACACCACTACTAATATAGTTAAGTGGAACTTAGAAATATAGATATATATTAACTTATAGGCTTTTAATATATATATATAAAGGGAGCCCTAAGTCCTATATAACCCTTAATCTAGCATAAGACTAACACTAATTAGTAGTTAACCTTATAAGTTATACTACTTAACTCCCACAAATCAGTAAGAATATCACTTAAAGAGGCAAAGTAATAACTCCTATACCAGGTTTATAATCTAGCATATAAGGGACTTATCTTTATACTACCCAGGTTATTAGGTATAAGGAGTAGGTTTACTTATAGTATACCTATCTTAAAAACCTTAATATACCCCTATATCTATTATATAAATAATAACTTCACTAATATAACTTATTACCTATAAATACTACTTAAATAATAAGAATAAGAGATAATAGATAAATAACAGATCTATAAGTATTATAATAAGCTAATATAATAAGAAAACTGCTATAGAATTATCTATTCTAACCAGATCACTATATTTAAGCTTAAGATCTATCCTCTATAAATCTATACTACTACTCTTTAAAAATACTAGAAATCTATAATATCTATGCTTATATATACTAAAATATCTCAAAACCTTTACTTAGAACACTTAATTTATTCACTATAAAATAAGCACTACTATTAACCTTATAATTATTAAGGAGGGATTGCTTTTAACCTAGAACTATAACTCATATCTAAATGAGGAGTAAATCTAATACTACTAGTAACTTTATACTAAAATAATATATTATTTAATATATAGCAAATCACCTATAGGTAGATATAGTAAAAGATACTAAAACGCTATAATAACTTATAGTATTATTACTAACACTACCTATACCTGCTAGAACCCAGAATTATCTTAACTAGAAGAAATAAAATAAGGATATCTATCCCTTTCTACCTTAAAATAATAAAGTATCTTTCCTATTTAGTTTATAGATAAAAGTATAGCTTAAGTATTATTACCTATAGTAAGTATAATAACACTATAGTAAGTAACTATAACTACTACTATATAACTTATAATATCCTCACTACTAATAATAAACCTAGTATTCTAAAGAAAATAATAGAAGAAGATAATACTAAATAATAGTAATACTGCTTTGCAGACCTAATAAGGGTATCACTAAGACTAAGAATATAAAGCATTACTTTAACTATATTAAACTTAGTAACTAGAGAACTAGCTATTTTAGTATAAATAAGAGAAACTTATACTATAATAGAAGCTTTAATAAGAGACTCTACTAGCTAAAACCTCACTAAGATATTTATTTACCTTCTTTTATATAATACTATTAAGTACTATAGCAAATCCTTTTATATCTAGCTAATTAACACTATAGTTAAACCTATTAGTTATAGTAACTCTATACTATTAACTTATTATAAAACCCCTAATCCCTTTAAATATAAAAGTATTTATAAATAACTATAACTAGAATTAAATATTTAAATTTAGTAATAAGACTATAGAAAAGAAAGCAAACACTAAAATCCTCTTTTACCTCAAAACCTATAAGGCTAATAGCCTTATAGGTATAGTCTTATAGAGAGAATTTATATATAACTTTATTAATCTACTACTTATATTCTAGAACTAAGCTACTATAAGTATTATTTAATAACTCTATAACTATCTTATAATAGGTAGAGTATATACTACCTATAATTTTCTATAAGTTATAGATTAACTCTTTACTATTATCACAGAGAATAACTTCCACTTTTAGATAACTAAGAAAGCTAAGAAATAAGTAAGTAAGAATACTATATTTATAAAGCTATAAGAAAACAAAGACTTTACTAGAAAGATTACAGGTAGTAATAGTAAAAAAAGAGCAAAGTCTATACTTTTATAGACTAATAATAAAAGAAATATACCTATAAATAATAAAGCTTTATAGCTAGTTAATCTCAGTTTAACTTTAAATACTAACTCTACTCTAAATATTATAAACACTTAAATTAGACTTAAAAATAATATATACTTACTTATATACTAACTTATAAACCTAACTAAGCTATATATTAATAAGATAAAGTATAGCAGTAAAGGTATAAATATATTAAAGCTAAAACTCTATATCTTCTAAAATATATATAAGAGAGTAAGCCTTATAAAGAAATAAATACTATTTACTTTTCTAATTATATTTAAGAGAAGAGTATTATATTATTACTATAAGATAATTTACTAAATTCAGCCTTATCTTAACCTAGACTAGATTATTACTAAGCTTAGTAAATATTTTAAAATAGAGAAATTTAAATAAGTATACCTCACTAAATAGAATACTACTATACTTATTTTAATTATAAATAATAATCTATCTATAATAAAGCTTAAAGCCTTGGATTTACTAATTAACACTCTTATAAAAATATAACCTATATTAAGCACTATCTATAAAAGTAATAAGATCTTATATAACTAACTCCTTTAAGGTTACTAAGAGGTTAAGAAATATAAATAAGCTACTATAAACCCTATAATAAAATTTAAAAGCCTCTATAACTAGCTTAAAGTTATAATTAGTAATATAGTTATATTTAGAAACAGTTAATTACCTCTATAACTATAATACTATACTAAGTAATACTAGACAGATTATAAGTATAATAGCTAAGGCTAGAATAATTAATTTAGCTACTCTAGTCTATACTAAAACTTCAAATAAGATAATTTAAAGTAATAGCAAGATCCCTAGAAGTAGAGATATTATATCTATAAGAAGACAGGCTGCTATTTAATAAACTATATATAAAAAGAGAGAAATAAAGTATACTCCCACTTCTAAAGCAATTTATAAATTTAAAATACTTCTAAAATAGCTTACTAGCAATTTCTCGCTTAATATAAAGAGACTAAAGATAAGAATTATAATAATTTAATAATAAATAATAAGGAGGATAAAGAGATTAAGATATACCTCTAGTTACTTAGAGAAGAGTAAAATAGTTAAGAGAACTAATAATCTAATAATAAATAGCAAACTTTATTCTTTATCTAATTTACAGACCTAAATACCTAATTAACTTATTTAGTAGATAATAATACTATTACTAAATACCTACTTAACTAAGCAGCTTACTATAAAATCACCTACTATAACTCTTTTAAATAAATAACTAATAATACCCCTATTAATATCTTTATACTTAATAGAAGATATTTTTCAGAGACTTTCTAGAATATTATCCCAGATATAAAAACTACAGGATTTTTAATAGCTAGTTATAACTAGTTTATTATACTTAAAAGGACTAAGTTACCTAATATTATAATTAACCCTGCTACTATAAGAGAAATAAATATCAAATTTAGTCTAGAAAGAGTAATTAAATTAATAGGAATAATAGTTATTCCTATACCTTTCAGAGAAATAATATTTTATATTATATTAGCAAATACCCCTTTTCTCCTATATCTTATAAATATAGATAAACTAAGCATTTAATTTAATAATTTAAGAAACTATTTATAATAAAAAGACCTAATTATCCCTATTATCTATAAATAGGGTTATCTATAGCTACTATTAGATATAGAGAAGATATTAGCCTAGAATAACCTTATAGAAACTAAGTTATACTAACTCTATTAACACTTTAGATATCTATTAGTTTACTAACTTTATAGGGTTTTATAGTAGTTAGGCTACTAAGTTAAAATATAAATACTTAAATATCTTATAAAGTTTTATAAACACTACTAACTTAATATAGAAGCTCTAAATTATTTTAAATTTACCCTTAAAAATAACTATAACTTTAACTATACTATAGTAATTAATATTATTTACCTTAACTTAAAACTAGTACTTTATATAATTAATACTACTACTACCTTTAATATAGGAAGACTTCTATAAAATCTATTAGCAAATATAGTACTTAATAT
The DNA here is from genome assembly GCA_036785495.1 of Colletotrichum neosansevieriae. Classification (NCBI taxonomy): domain Eukaryota; kingdom Fungi; phylum Ascomycota; class Sordariomycetes; order Glomerellales; family Glomerellaceae; genus Colletotrichum; species Colletotrichum neosansevieriae. The sequence continues at coordinate 5,742 of JAVHLV010000683.1, forward strand.
ACTTAAATAATACTAGATCTATATCTATCTTAGACCTCTAGATATAGTAATTACTAATACTAGTACTAACTTTAGCTTATCTAAGTAGTATAGCACACTCTATTTAATATTAATAACTACTACTAAAGTCCCTATTAAGGCTTATAACTCTATAAGTAAGATTAAGAGGTATTATATAATCCTTTAAAGAGTCTATAATATAATTTGCTAAAACCTTTCTAATATAGATTATAAGATAGTTCTCTAAATAGCTTTAAAAGCTATTAATAATACTATAAAGCTAAAAAGCCTAGTTCTAATATTACTTATTTTTAAAGTATACCTATAGCTTACTAATAAATCCCTTCTATCTCTAGAAATCTAGAAATAGATAGCTACTATATAAAGGGTAATAGAAAATCTCTAAAAAGTCCAGGCCTCACACTAAGTTTTAGAAGCCTTTACTATCTATAATAAACTAGATATATATAGAACCCTATAGCTACCACTACTCTTACTTATATATATCTACTATAAAAAGAAGAGCTAGTAAGAACTATATAAACTCTTTGCTATTAATAATAAGACCTATATACTTAACCTCTTATATAGACCTTAAACCTTCTAATTAACTATTATCTACTTATAGTATAATACTAATATTACTAATAATACTAATAAGAATAATAATAATATATTAAAAAACTCTCTAGACTAGAATACTAGAAGAATAGAAGAACTAGATAAGAATAACACTATACTAACACTAATACTAATATTACTATCTCTATATAAGAGAGGCAAACTACTAAAAAACTATATAGAAGCTATTATAATACCTACTATAAGTCTAATATAAAGAAGTAACCACTTTATAAACTAAAATAGATAAGAGAATACTATAATTAATACTATTTTTATTATTAATATAGTAAAAGCTCTCAGCTAAGAAATTAGTAATACTATAACCTTTCTAATAGCAAAAAAGTATTTAAATTATAACCTCACTATCCACCTATATAAGGAGAGTATTATTATAATACTAGGAGAACCTTTCTCTACCTCTATAATAGCTAAGATAACTATGCTTTAGAAATATAGTATTTTTAAAATTATCCCCTATAATACTACTATTTATAGTAAAATCTAAATTTTTAAGTTCTATATAGTTTATAAAGTTAAAGGAAAAGGAACTAACTAACTTTATAAAAAGTTATAACTTATTATTTAGAGTTATAATAATAATAATAAGACTTTAATTCTTATATAATTACTAATAATTTAAAGAGTAAGTTAATAACTACTTCTCACTTTAATACTATCTCTTATAGCAGAGAGATTTATCCTATAGCTTAGAGATATTATATAAATATATATCTAATCCTAAATAGAGCTTAATAGAATAATATTAGTAGACCTACTAAGCAAAATTTAAAGTAAATACCCTAAAAATCAGATTATAAGAATTATTAAACCCCTATATAGGATTATAGAAGCTAAAACCTATTAGTAGGTAACTTATAGTAAGTATTATAGAGAAAAGCTTAAAATAGATTAATTCTTATTTAACCTATACTTACTAATCTCCTTAACTACTACTAATAGCTTTAATATTATTAGTATATAAACTAATAATATAATTAGACTTTTAACACTAAGTTTCTCTAAATAAAAGGATAATAAACTTATAAAAGCTAGCTTTACTATAAAGGATAAATAATAACTTAACCTAAATAACCTACTAATATTTAATAGCAGTATTATTATACTAAATATAAATAGCAGTCTTACTCTATACTAAAAGAGATAAGGGAATAAAATTAAACTTATTAACCTAAAAGCTACTCTAACTAAATAAAAACAGCAATATATTTAGTAAAGAGCAAGAGATATATATATTATATTAATTTACTAACCAGAGATATACTTTAATCTATTTATAGCTATATAGTATTAGAAGCTAACCACTAAAGATAAAAAGGCACTTAATTAATTCCTTAAATAGTAAAAGGAGAACCTTAACTATAGCCTTATATTTATATCTATTAACTTAGTAACAGCTAAACTATTTATTTTTATTAATAGCTCTTTTATTAATAATTTAAACCTCTTATTATAAATTAGATTTATTATTATCCTTATTAATAAGATAATAAATAATAATATATTTATAATCTATAGTAACACTATTTACTTTAGCTTAATAAAGTATAAAAGAGTTACCTAGAGTATTCTAGCTTTTAAAGTCTATAATATAGTTACTAATATAAATCTTACCTATACTATTATAATAACACTTTAAAAGATCACTAACTGCTTTAAAAAACCTTATATCTCTATAATTATCTATACTAATTTATACTTATTATATAAATACCTTATTAAGCTTAGTACTATAAAGGAGAAGTAACTAATAATTAATATTATAGCACTTTAATAATCCTATAAGAGGAGAAAGATCTATAAAGTAAGATAGATTAATAGTAATAATAACCCTATAGATACTTTTATAAAGAGTACTCTAAATTAAACCCTTAAACACTTTATTAATAATAATAAAGTAACAGTTTATATAGAGAGATAGGTAACTTAAAAAGAGAAGGCTGAGAAGTCAGATAAGCAGCACTAAGCATACTAAAGCAGCTCTAGTACCCTAGAAGAGGAGGATTTAACTATACTAAATATAGAATAAGATTAGTATATAATTCTATACTGTTTTTACGTTTTAAACCCACTTTAGGTCTATAATAGGTATTAGCAATATAGGAGTATATTTTAGCAGGTTACTATATATCTAGCCTTAAAGAAAAGACTGTTAGTATTATACTAACACTATAACCTATAAAGCAGCAGGATATATACTATAATTAATAAATATATATAAGGTTATATAACCTATCACAGAGCATATATATATAGTTTAATACTACTACTAATATAGTTAAGTAAAACTTAGAAATATAGATATATATTAACTTATAGGCTTTTAACGTATATATATAAAGGGAGCTCTAAGTCCTATATAACCCTCAATCCAGCATAAAACCAACAATAATTTACTAAATTTAGCCTTACCTTAATCTAGACTAGATTATTACTAAGCTTAGTAAATATTTCAAAATAGAAAACTTTAAATAAGTATATCTCACTAAATAGAATATTATAATACTTATATTAATTATAAATAATAATCTATTTATAATATAGCTTAAGGTCTTAGATTTGCTAATTAATATTTTTATAAAGATATAATCTATATTAAGCACTATCTATAAAAGTAATAAGATCTTATATAACTAACTCCTTTAAGGTTACTAAGAGGTTAAGAAATATAAATAAGCTATTTAAACTCTATAATAAAGTTTAAAAGCCTCTATAACTAGCTTAAAGTTATAATTAGTAATATAGTTATATTTAAGAATAGTTAATTACCTCTATAACTATAATACTATACTAAGTAATACTAAATAGATTATAAATATAATAGCTAAGGCTAAAATAATTAATTTAGCTACTCTAGTTTATACTAAAGCTTTAGATAAGATAATTTAAAGTAATAATAAGATCTCTAAAAATAGAGGTATTATATCTATAAAAAGACAGGCTGCTATTTAATAAACTATATATAAAAAGAGAGAAATAAAGCATACTTTTACTTTTAAAGTAATTTATAAATTTAAGATACTTTAAAAATAGCTTATTAATAATTCCTTACTTAATATAAAAAGACTAAAGATAAGGGTTATAATAATTTAATAATAAATAATAAGGAGAATAAAGAGATTAAGATATATCTCTAGTTACTTAGAGAAGGATAAGATAGTTAGGAAAACTAGTAATTTAATAATAAATAGCAGACTTTATTCTTTACCTAATTTATAAACCTAAATACCTAATTAGCTTATTTAGTAAATAAAAATACTATTACTAAGTATCTACTTAACTAAGTAGCTTACTGTAAAATAACTTACTATAACCTTTTTAAATAAGTAACTAATAATATCCTTATTAATATCTTTATACTTAATAAAAGATATTCTTTAGAAACTCTTTAGAGTATTATCCTAGATATAGAAGCTATAGAATTCTTAATAGCTAGTTATAACTAGTTTATTATACTTAAAAAAACTAAGTTACTTAATATTATAATTAACCCTGCTACTATAGGAGGAATAAGTATTAAATTTAGCCTAAGAGGAGTAATTAAATTAATAAGAATAATAATTATCTCTATACTTTTTAGAGAAATAGGATTCTATATTATATTAATAAATACTTCTTTTCTTCTATACCTTATAGATATAGATAAACTAAGTATTTAATTTAATAATTTAAAGAACTATTTATAATAAGGAGACCTAATTATCTTTATTATCTATAAATAGAGTTATTTATAGCTATTATTAGATATAGAAAAGACTTTAGCCTAAAATAACCTTATAGAAACTAAGTTATGCTAACTTTATTAATATTTTAGATACTTATTAGTTTACTAACTTTATAGAGCTTTATAGTAGTTAGGCTACTAAGTTAAAATATAAATACTTAAATATCTTATAAAGTTTTATAAATATTACTAACTTATTATAGAAGCTCTAAGTCACTTTAAATTTACTTTTAAGAATAAATATAACTTTAACTATACTATAGTTATTAATATTATTTACCTTAACTTAAAATTAGTACTTTATATAGTTAATATTACTACTATCTTTAATATAAAAAGATTTCTATAAAATCTATTAGTAAGTATAATACTTAATATACTTAAATAATACTAAATCTATACCTATTTTAGATCTCTAGATATAGTAATTATTAATACTAATACTAATTTTAGCTTATCTAAGTAGTATAATATACTCTATTTAATATTAATAACTACTACTAAAGTCCCTATTAAGGCTTATAACTCTATAAATAAGGTTAAGAGATATTATATAATTTTTTAAAGAGTTTATAATATAATTTACTAAAACCTTCTTAATATAGATTATAAAATAGTTCTCTAAATAGCTTTAAAAACTATTATAAATACTATAAAGCTAAAAGGCTTAGTTCTAATATTACTTATCTTTAGAGTATACCTATAGCTTACTAATAAATCCCCTCTATCTCTAGAAATCTAGAAATAAATAGCTACTATATAAAGAGTAATAGAAGATCTCTAAAAAGTCTAGGCTTTATACTAAGTTTTAGAAGCTTTTACTATCTATAATAAACCTAATACCTATAGAACTCTATAGCTACTATTACTCTTACTAATATATATCTACTATAAAAAGAAGAGCTAGTAAGAACTATATAAACTCCTTATTATTAATAATAAAACCTATATAATTAATCTTTTATATAAGCCTTAAATATTCTATTTAATAGTTATCTATCTATAGTAGGATACTAATAAAGCTACTAATACTATTAGAGATAATAATAATATACTAATAGATAATCTAGACTAGAATACTAGAAGAATAGAAGAACTAGATAAGGCTAATATTATGCTAGCACTAATATTAATACTATTAATAACCCTACCTCTATATAAGAGGGTAAGACTACTAAAGAACTATATATAAGCTATTATAATACTAACTATAGATCTAATATAAAGAAGTAACTACTTTATAGACTAAAATAGATAAGAGAATACTATAGTTAATACTATTTTTATTATTAATATAGTAAAAGCTCTTAGCTATAAGATTAGTAATACTATAACCTTCCTAATAGTAAAAGAGTATTTAGATTATAACCTTACTATTTATCTATATAAGGAGGGTATTATTATAATACTAGGAAAACCTTTCTCTATCTCTATAATAGCTAAGATAACCACACTTTAGAAATATAATATTTTTAAAATTATCCTCTATAATACTACTATTTATAATAAAACCTAGATTTTCAAATTTTATATAGTTTATAAAGTTTAAGAAAAAGAGACTAACTAACTTTATAAAATATTATAGCTTATTATTTAGAGTTATAATAATAATAATAAGACTTTAATTCTTATATAATTACTAATAATTTAAAGAGCAAGTTAATAACTACTTCTTACTTTAGTACTATCCCTTATAGTAGAGGGATTTATTTTATAGCTTAGAGATATTATATAAGTATATATCTAATCCTAAATAGAGCTTAATAGAATAATATTAATAAACCTTCTAAGCAAAATTTAAAGTAAATACTCTAAGAATTAGGTTATAAGAATTATTAAACCTCTATATAGTATTATAGAAGCTAGAACCTATTAGTAAGTAACTTATAGTAAGTATTATAGAGAAATGCTTAAGATAGATTAATCCTTATTTAATCTATACTTACTAATCTTCTTAATAGTTATTAATAGCTTTAGTATTATTAATATATAAACTAATAATATAATTAGACTTTTAATACTAAGTTTTTCTAATTAAGAAGATAATAAACTTATAAAAGCTAGCTTTACTATAAAGGATAAATAATAACTTAACCTAAATAACCTATTAATATTTAATAGTAGTATTATTATACTAAATATAAATAGTAATTTTACTCTATACTAAAAGGGATAAGGAAATAAGATTAAGCTTATTAATTTAAAGGTTACTTTAACTAAATAAAAACAGTAATATATTTAGTAAAGAGTAAGAGATATATATATTATATTAATTTACTAACTAGAGATATACTTTAATCTATCTATAGCTATATAGTATTAAGAGCTAATTACTAAAGATAAAAAAGCACGTAATTAATACTTTAAATAGTAAAAGGAGAATCTTAACTATAGCCTTATATTTCTATCTATTAACTTAATAATAGCTAAACTATATATTTTTGTTAATAGCTTTTTTATTAATAATTTAAATCTCTTATTATAGATTAGATTTATTTTTATTCTTAGTAATAAAATAATAAATAATAATATATTTATAATCTATAATAATACTATTTACTTTAGTTTAATAAAGTATAAAAAGGTTACCTAAAGTATTCTAGCTTCTAAAGTCTATAGTATAGTTATTAATATAGATCTTATCTATATTATTATAATAATATTTTAGAATATTACTAACTACCTTAAAAGACTTTATACCTTTATAATTATATATACTAATTTATACTTACTATATAAATACCTTATTAAGCTTAGTACTATAAAAGAGATATAATTAATAATTAATATTATAGTGCTTTAATAGTTTTATAAAAGAAGGGAGATCTATTAAGTATAATAGATTAATAGTAATAATAACTCTATAGATACTTTTATAAAGAGTACTCTTAATTAGATCCTTAAATACTTTATTAATAATAATAAAGTAATAGTTTAGATAGAGAGATAAATAACTTAAGAAGAAAAGGCTAAGAAGTTAAATAAATAGCACTAAGTATACTAAAGTAGCTTTAGTGCCTTAGAGAAGGGAGATTTAGCTATATTAAATATAGAATAAGATTAGTATATAATTCTATACTATTTTTATATTTTTAAACCTACTTTAGGTTTATAATAAGTATTAATAATATAGAAGTATATTTTAGTAGGTTATAGTATATCTAGCCTTAAAGAAAAGACTGCTAGTATTATATTAATACTATAATCTATAAAGCAGTAGAATATATATTATAATGGATAGATATATATAAGATTATATAACCTATTATAGAGTATATATATATATAGTTTAACACTACTGCCTATATAGTTAAGTGGAACTTCTAAATAGATATATATTAACTTAAGGCTTTTAATATATATATATAAAGGGAGCTTTAAGTTCTGTGTAAACTTAATCTAGTATAAATCTAACACTTAGTATCTTAATCTTTCTACTATAAAATAACTACTTTAGTAAGTAATAGAGAGATTATTTTAGTATTAAAAGTAACTAGAGTAGTAATAATAAGTTTCTCCTTTAGTTTAGCTATAAATTTAGCTTTTTAAAGCTTTTCTTCTTTAAAAGTTAAAAAAGACATAGTTAAAAGTTTAATAGTATTATTAATTTATATATTAATAATAGTAAAGTATAAGCTAGTATTATTAGTAATAAGGAGATAGAGATTATAGATAAAACTAGTTATCTATAACTTATTATAATTATAAGTATTATAGATAGCTTATTAATAGGTACTAGCTTCTATAATACTATATAAGGGTTTAATAACCTTTATAATAATACTAGGGGGTAGAGATTATAGATCTAGTTAGGTAACTAGATATAAATATCTTATATAAGGGTTATTTATAACTAAATATATACTTAGATAATATCTCTAATCTAAATTAAATAATTAAAGCTAAGAAATAGTATAATAGCTAAAAAGAGTTAAATACTATAGTATTAGATTATTAATAATTAAGTTAAAATACTATATTTATTAATATTATTTATATTATAAATAATAAAGTAAGACTTTTTAAAAAAGTTAATAGTCTTATTTTTAATCTTATTAACTATATAGAATTAAAAAAGTATCTATATTATTTAGAAAAGTTATAGATCTTAAATATAAAGACTTTATACTTAAGAAGAGTATTAATCTTCTTTTTATAAAGTTTTTAAAAAGAGAAACCTTTATTAATAAGTTTACTAAACCTACATAAAGCTAGATAAAGTTTCTAATTTACCTTCTCCTTTATTAATAAAAGAATTAATAAGTTATTAAGTTTTTACTTAAAAATATAAAAAAGATTAGTAATAATAGATTTTTTTTAAAGTTATTCTCTATATGAAAGTAAGAAAAGAATTAAAGAAGTTTTATAGAAAAAGCAGTTTCTAGCCTAGAGTTAGTATTAATAAGGTTAGAGTTACTAAGATTATTAAGGTTATTATTAAAAGGTTTAATAATAATAGAGAAAAAGTCTTAAAAGCTATAGAAAAGCTAAATAGTAACTATTTTACCTAAAATAGTAATTAAATAGTAGAGACTCTATTATTTATCTTTTTATTAGTAAACTTATATCTATAATTATAGTAAGAGATAAGTAACTTTATCTATACTTAGGCTATTATATAATATATAAATATATATATATATATATATATATATATTAGTGATTTAATTATATATATATAACTTCTATATATCTTAGCTCTTATTTAGGCGCGTCCCAGCCCCTTTTCCTGCGCGCACCCCAGTTGTAGTTAGCGGGTGCGGGCCCGAAGCGGCCCCCGCGCGGAGCCGGGCTAACGTCGCGCCCGACTCGCGCCGCATGGGCGTTCCGGACCCCATGATCTAACAGCTGTTTAGAGCCGCAAGCCAGTCCTAAAAGAGTATTCGATGGAGGGCATGAGCGCCACCAATCGCGACTCTAGAAGCGCTAGAAGCCACACTTTCTCAGCGGCACTACCAGGGCCATCCATCACGGGCATTGGCGATCGGCCCTGCCCCCGACCGCTTGGCGGCAGGCAAGACTGACTAAGTGACGGCAAACAACTGGAGACGGGTTGTGCTGGCGCTGCAAACACCACTTGTCTCGGCATATGGGATGACGAAGTCCAGGCGTCTGCCTTCACTTCTCCTTGACATGCGAAGCCTACCTCTTCCCGCAGCATGCTGACAACTCTGTCGCGTAGGGGCGGTAAACCATCCCAAGTCGGCCTGGCCTGAGAACACCTTCTTGGATTGAGCCCTCGGAACCCCCCCCCCCCCCCCCCCC
>JAVHLV010000684.1:0-15290 GCA_036785495.1 Colletotrichum neosansevieriae
TCTATATATAGAGATTTCTAGATAGCTATATATATAATATACTATCTATTAAATTATGCATAATTATATATATATTTATAATACTATAGTATATATATAATTCTATATATTCACTCTTATTTAGGCATATCCTACCCCCTTTTTCCTATATACTGGGATAGGATAAGTGGGACTTAGCAGTGTAATTTCTAAGAGAGCCCTCTTAGTATATAGGTCTATTATAGAAGGACTATAGTTAAGGAGGGAGAAAGAGCATAGAGAAAGAGAGGACTTATTATTATTATAAATATCTTAATACTTAATTTTTAAGTTTTTTGGGATTTTCTTAGTAGGTTTATACTTATTTTAAGTGATCTCTTTTAATTAGATTTATAGATTATTCTATATATCTTTTAAGTCTAGTTTTATTATTCTAGCCTATTTATAGGTAGAGTTATATTATTTACTATTCTTTCTAGCCCTTATAGCTCTAGTCTTTATTAATAGTACCTAGAAGTAGATTCTTTTACTCTTTTTAATAGCCTTTAAAGGCTTCTCAGAGAGTAGAGTGTCTTTATTATATCTATATATTCCTGCTATTAATATATATATATATAACTAATCCACTTTAAATATAATAATATACCTGAAAAATCTATAAATAATAAAGAATAATAATAATTAATAGCTAATATAGAAAGATAAAGAAAGATATTTACAGGCCTATCTTAGTTTATAAAAATAGTAATAGCTATATATTCTCTTAGAATTAAGGTGGGAATAATAAAGACTCTAATATGCTCCCTTTTATATATAATTAGCAGGCTCTAGTAAGCATACTTCCTTTTCTCCTCTCTTATATACTTTTAATATTACTATTATTTAATTAGTAAGTTATAGTTAGAATAGCTAAGATAGCTATATTTAAGACTAATATAGTGATTAGTAGTCTTACTAAGCTAATAAGGATAGTAAGATTAACTAGATTAGTAAATAAATACTAATAAACCTCTTACTAATATAGCCTTAAATACTAAGAGCAAAGAATACTAATATTTAAGATATTCTAATATAGTAAAGCTATAAAGTCTTTTAAGATAGAAGTATTATTAGAGAGACCTTTTTATATTAAGTAATAAGACTTAAAATAGATCTATAAAAGCTTAGAGTAGTAAGATTAAGGTTAAGAGATCTTCCTATATTTATTTAGTTTATATTATTTTTCCTTTTTTATTATTTAAAGAAGTTATAATTACCTACTTTATTTTTTTATTTAAAAGATATTATAATAATAAATTTACTTTACTACTTAGAAAGCTTTATTACTTTAACTATATAATAATCTACTTAATATTTATAAGTCTATAAGTATTATATCTTCTTCTTATATAAATAACTTAGATACTAGATTCTCTTTTAATAAGAGAAAGCAGTCTAAGAAAAGGTTTATAGGAACTTTATTTAGTAAGATATAACTATAAGCTATAAAATAGCTAGCTTCTAAAAATAGTATAGATAGGTCTATAAATCTCTCTCTAGAAATAGGGATAACTTCTCCTAGTTCTTATTATTTATCTAAGAGGATATATACTAATTAAGATATTATAGTTCTAGCTAACCTTTAAATAAGATATTCTATTATAGCTATAATAACTTCCTACTTTACTAATATATCTAAGTTTATTAGAATTAATATCTTAGACTTTATTATAAACTATAAAAGCTTTTCTAAGCTTTACTATAAGACTAATAAGGATATAAAAAATAAGGTTTATATATATAGTTTTAGTAACTATTAAGATATAGTATAATTCTATATTAATAAGGTTAAGATCTAGAAAGAAGCTAAGAAGAAACTTCTTTACTAATTTAGATTTATAAACCTAAAATATTAATAGAACTTTAATAAGGATCTTTAAAACCTAGTTATAGGCTTTTATATTAAGAATAATAACCCTTTATAGATTATAGTATTAATTACTACTATTTACTAGCTTTAATAGAAAGCTATTCTATATAGAGATCTAAAACTTATAGATACTAAACTTATTTATATTATCTATTATTATTTTTTAGAGAGGGTAATAAGAGCTATAGCTTAAAGTCTTAACTACTAACTTACTAAAGTTATTTTAAAGTAATAGGTTATAGTTAAAGATACTCTAATTAAATAGTCTACTACTTAGTAGAAACTTTAGTAACTATTAAATCTTATTAAGCTTAAACTAATAACTATACTTTAAGTCTTAGTAAAGATAATTCTAATAAAATAGAAGGCTAAGACTAAGAAACCTTTTATAGTATAGACTATAAGCTTAATTATTAACTCTCTTATAGAGAACTTTAGGACTTTTAATATTAATAGAGCTAACTATAAGATAGATATTCTAAGCCTTATTAAGAGAGTTACTAGCTAAGGAGATAATACTTTTAACTTAAATATTATAGAAGCTATTAAACTTTATAAATAATAATCTTAAAATAATATATAGACTTAATATTAGTAATAGTAATATTACTATCTATAAGCTAGTTATAGTAACTATTAAAGTAGCTATTAATAATATTAAGAGTTTAGAAGAGATAGAAGAAGAGAAAGCTATAAAGGCTTTTAGTAAGAGGGGCTATAGTAATATATACCTTTTTAGACTTTTAGATACTACTAGTTTTATAAAGTAGTAGTTTATATTATTATTAGCTATATTAAGTATCTTAAAGCTAGCTAGAAGGGAGTCTGCTATTATATAGTATCTTTCTACTTTATTAATATTCTTAATTTTAATATCTAAGTTAAAGTAGGTATTATTAATAAAGGCTAAATAGCTAGGAGGATAGATAGCTAGATAATTTTAAGATATATTCTTATTAATAAAGATAGCTTTATAAACTATATAGTAGCTATTAGTAGAATAATAGAAAAGTACTAGCTAAAACTAATAAAAGAGATTATATAACTTATTAGTTATAATAAGCTATACTCTAAGCAATCTATTAGCTTTATAGATTAAAAAGAGGATATAATATAGTTATATAACTTTATTAATATAATATTCTTTAGCTTTAAGCTTAGAAACTAATATATTAATCTAGTTAAGAATATTACTACTATAAAATAGATAAAAGCTAGAAGCTATTACTTAGAACCTTATAATATTTATAGTTAATAAGCCTCTTAAATAGTAAACCTATCTATAATCTAAGATCCTCTAATTTAAATTACTTAGTAAGTTACTAAACTTTATAATAATAAAGAAGATACTAATAATATTATATTATAAAATACTCTAGAAAAGCTAGTTAAATAATAGAAATAAGAAGAGTAAGATAAGCCTTAAATTTAATATAGTAATTTATAGACTAGCTATATACTTATACTAGAGCTATATAGTAAGAGAGTAAATAAAAAGATAGCTATTTCTAAAGCCTTTCTTTATTAGAACTAGCTAGACTAGAATAAAATAGTTTATAATACTACTAAAGTAATAATTAATAAGTATAAGAATAAATATAATTTAAAGATATAAAAGGTTTTTATTTCTATTAATATTATACTTCTAGATTAATTTAATAAGATAGAAGCTAGTAATAAAAAGCTATAAGAGTAGATAGACTAATAAAATAATAATAAAAACTATTTTAAAAGCTAAGTAACTTTAGCTACTATTTCTATAATCTTATCCAAGAATTTATAAACTAAGTAAGTATAGTTTAACTACTATATAATTAATCCTATCTTTAAAATAGATACTATAATAGAAAAATAAAATTTTATACTTTTTTTACTATTAAAGTATATTACTATTTTAGACTTTATTATAACTTATTAGTAAATTATAATTACTCTTTATAGCTCTATAAATATACTAATTAAGGGAATTATTAATAGTAGCTTAGTAATTAATCTTATTAGTAAAGAATATATTAAATATCTAGGCTTATAGAGTAATATAGTTAGAACTAATATAGAAATTTATAAAATTACTAATTAGAAGTAGAGAACTTAATTTATAGATATAATTATAGATAATATCTAAATTAGAGATAATATAATTTAAGATATTAGCTTCTTTATCTTTCTAGAAAATACCTATAATAAGAACTTAGTATTAGAAGCTTCTTTTATTTTAAAGACTAAAATACCCTTAAATTATATATAGAACTAGATTATTAGAGTTCTTTAGTCTAGAAATATTAAGATTAATATTCTATTATTATTCTATATAGAAGACTTAACTGCTTACTTTTTAGAATTTATTACTAAAATAAACTACTTTATCTTTTTATAATATTAATATACTCTTATATCTTCTATAAAAAAGAAAAAATAGAAGTTACTATTAATAAACCTAATATAGTAATAGGCTTAGAATTTATAGAAAATAATTAATAAGTTAATAAAATTAAAGATAAGAAAGAGTTAGATATAATATTAAATAGTATAAAGGTATATTAGGATATTAAAGTAATTTAATAAGTATTTAAGAACTTATATAACCTATAAGAGAAGGTTAAGTAATAGATAGAGCTAAATAAGAAAGTTATTACTATTTTTAAAGAATTTAGATTAATTTTTAATAAACTTCTAAAAATTATAATTTAAAAAGAAGTTACCTCTAAGCTTAATAATATCTATAAAGTAATTATAAATACTAGATATATTAAAGAATATAATAGTATAGTATTAACTATTAGTATTATATTTATAGATCTAAGAAGAAAGTAGTAAAGCAGAAAGTACTTAGAAGGAAGTATAAATTAGTATATTAAAAAGAAATTAAAGTTATTATAGCTATAAATACTATCTTTTTTTATTATTACTATATATCTATATAAATAATACCTAAATTACTAATAGAAGATATTAATATACTATATAAGATAAAAGATAAGAAGATTTAATCTATTAATAATACTATATTAAATAGTTTAACTCTAAATAGTAACCTAGAGTAAAAGGTAAAAGTATAGATAAAAGTAGAAAAGAATATAAAGCTAGATCTTAATATTCTATTTATAGATCTAATTATACTAAAGTTTTTAAGTATTAACTTAGAAATAAAACTTATAAAAACCTAGCTAGAAGCTATTTTAAAAACTACTAATTATCTATAACCTAAAAAAAAGAAGCTTCTTATAGCTATTTTAATAATAAGAGAGAAAGCTTTAGCCTAGAAATTTATCTATTATAGCTCTATCTATTCTTTTATTACTCTCTTATAGATAATATAGATAATTCTATATAAAGTATAGTAAGTAAAAGGAATTCTAATATTAAGAGGGTTAAAATAGAATATTATTATAATTCTAAAAGATAGACTAGAAAGGGAAATTCTAGAATAGAGTTATATAGTATATTATAATCTATTCTTTCTTATATATAAGAAAGATAGTAAGATAAGACTTATTAACTCTATAATAAAGATAAATATAGTTATAATTTAAGATATAATACTACTCCCCTCTATAAATAACTTTTTAGAGGATTTTACTATATATTAGTTATTATTCCTTTTAGACTTCTTCTTAGAATATAACTAAGTTTCCTTAAACTCTATAAGCAGGAACTTAACTATATTTACCTTACTTATTAAACTACTATATATATATACTTTACCTTAAAGAGTAATAAATTCAGTTATATAATTTATAAGAATTATAATTAAAATTCTATATAACCTTATATCTAGTTATTATAAAGCCTTCTTTAATAATATTACTATTAAAGAACTAACTTTATACTATAATAAAGAAGAGATCTAGTCTTATCTAGAGATTTCTAGATTTATTTTAAAATATTTATAGAATATTAATAAGGTTTTAATTAATTTAGAGCTAGTAAAGTATATAGTAGTAGTAGTTAAGTCTTAATAGGCTTAGAAAGTAGTAATAAGTATTAGCTATATTTATAGTACTAATAGATATTATCTAGAAGAAGTAAAGATAGTTAAGATCTATAAATAGATTACTTATACTAACTTAATAGAGTTAAGAGCTTTTTTAGAAATTATAATATTTTATAGATTCTAGATAAAGAACTATTTAACTATTATAAAGATATTTACTAATTTACTTAAAAAGGATATCTCTTTTTATTAGAAAGAGAAGTATAAAATAGTAATAGATACTTTAAAGTTAATACTTACTAAAGCTCTAATTCTTATTATTTTAGATTATAGCTTTAGAGAAGAAGATATATATCTTATAGTTAATATTAGTAATATAAAATAGAGTAGAGTTCTAGGCTAATTTATTAATAACTAATATATAGTTTCTTATTTTAAAAATAGCACTTAGTTAGAACTAAAACTATTCTATAATATTAGGAAAAAGAAACTATATAGTATCCTAAAAGCCTTAAAGAGAGTATATAATTACCTCTATAAAAGATACTTTATTTTAGAAATAGATATCTAGACTTTAGTTATATAACTAAATAGAGTAGCTATAAGCCTCCTAGAAGCTTTTATTATTTAATAAATTATATAGATTTAAATATTAACTTTAAGGTATAATATATCTATAATATATAAAATATAGTAGTAAATAGCCTCTTATAGAAACCTTAAAGCTCTTTAGATATAATAGATAAAGAGGTAAAAGGAGAAATTTTCTTAGATTAATTTATAGATCTTTTTTATTAATATTAAGGCTAGCTTCTTTTTTAATTAAGTATAATAATATAGTAATATATAATAAATAAAGGAGGTTCTTATAGGAGATATATAGGAAATTATTAATAGTATAATAACTATTCTAGATATACTTCTTAATAATTTATAGGCCTATTTAGTATATTTTTAATAGATTGCTTACTATTTAATAATATAAAGGTGCTTTCTAGGAATTTAATCTATTAAGTATTATAATTTTAAAGTAGAGCTCTAGACTACTATATTTAAAACTGCCTGCTTTTTACTAAATTAATAAACTAGAAGCTAATACTAAGATAAATTATAGATAACCCTAAATAGAGGAGGAAGCTAATTATTAAAGTTTATAAGAAATATAATTATAGAGATAAGTAAGCTATAATAAGAAGATTATCTAACTATTATATATAAAGTAATATATATTTAGAAGTTAAAGAGTTTCTAAAAAGTTATTTTAATTACTAGAAGAGGAGAGCTTAATATATAAATAATATAAAAATCTATAGTATACTAAAGAAATTACCTTTTATAAGAATTTTATTAGATATATAGAGAGTAGGTAAGTAGTACTTTATAGAGGCTTAGAATCTGCTTACTAAATAGCCTAAAGTATACTAGCTTAGATAAGTAACTATAACTAAGATTATAAAGTTTATTTAAGAGGAGGTTATTTATTAATATAAACTATATAGTGAAATTATTATTAATAGAGGTCTAGAAAATAAGAGTATTATTATTAAGTTTAATAAAAGATATAATATAAGGAGAAAAGTAATATTAGTCTATAATCTAAAAGCTAATAAATAATTAAACCTAGTTATTAACCTATTACTTATTCTTTATTAATATAAACTAGAAAAAGAAAGAATATTAACTCTTAACTATATTTACTTATTATTCTATTTATAGACTAATTAAGTATTTATACTTTAACTAGTTTTAGCTTTTTCTATCTTCTATATAGATTTAAATCTATTATATTTATTAAGACTTTAATACTAACCTAGAGAGTTCTTAATTAGAATTTAGTAACTATATAGAAGGAGGAGGTTTAGATATATCTATAAGCCTTTCTATATCTTAATAAAAATAGAAAATAAGCTAAAAAGATAATTAAAAGTTAATATAAAAAGACTATAAGATATAGTAATAATTAATATAAATAGATAATATAAAAAGAGAGGCTAAAAGTAGATAATCTAGTTTTAATATTTAATATTAAGAGATCTATTAATAAATCTTCTATTAAAAAGCTTAACTATTAATAATAAGGCCCCTTTTATATCTTATTATATATTTCTAATACCTTATTATATTAACTAGTAATATTAGTAAGAGAAGAAATTATAAATAGAATATTTAATAGAGATTAACTTTAGAAATTTATTTAAGTACTTAAAGAATATTAAAAACTAAGTAATATAGATATTTATAGATCTAATTTAGAGAGAAACCTAGTAAAAGCCTTTTTAGTACTAAGAAATAAAAAGTATAATAACTATATACTAGAAAAAGAAGATAAAGAATAAATAATACCTAGAAAGATAATTAGAAATAAAGAGGAGAATATATTATAATTTATAATAAGATTAAAATAGTATTTAAAAGACTTAGAAATAATAATTAAAATATTAAAGACTAAATAGTAATTAGTAGTAGAAATCCTATAGATATTAAAGAAAAAAGAGAGAAAATATATTAAAATAGAGAATCTAAAAGACTTATAATCTTTCTTTTATTCTTAAATACTTAGTTTAATAATTTATAAATCTATTTATACTTATATATATAGTTTTCTTTTCTTTATCTCTTATATTTTAAAAGTTTAAGATTCTAGAAATAATATTTCTAAACTTTAAAAATAAAAATAAGAGATAATATTAATTTATTAAAATATATTACTCTATTAATAACTATCTTTTAATATAATAGTAATCTATTTATTAATAACTTTAATATCTATACTAAGTATAAGATTTTAAAGATTTATAGCTTCTTAATAATAATACTAAAGCCTCTCTCTATAAATATAGCTATTACTAAACTAAATAAATAAGAGAACTAATAGTTTAAAAATAGATAGAAGAGAAAAAAAGAAAAAAGAGTATTAAAATATAGTTACTAATCTATAAAAAGGATATTAATATCTAGATAACTAAGAGTATAGTAATAAAGCTATTAATACTAAAAGTAGCTATATAATATTATTATTAATAAGAAAAAGAAGAATATTTATAAAAAAGATCTTATTAATTTTATACTTAGATAGGGTTTAAAGTTAGTTTTATAAACCTATTTAAAAGATATTTCCTTTATATTCTTATTACTACTTAATAATATTTCTATTATTTTTTTTCTTTTTCTCTATTTTATAAAAATATCTTTAGTTACTCTATCTTTCTTTTCTTAATCTATAAAATAAAGCTTTAAGTAGTTAGTAATCTCTATAAGGTTAAAGTCTAAAAGTAGCTTTAATATAAAAAAGTACTAAGAGTAAGTAAATTTAGTTTCTAGATAATATATTTAAGCTTATTAAGAATAAAGAGTATTTTAAAGAATTAAAAAGTTAAATTTAAATATAGCTAATATAGTAGTATTAGCTAGGATTTAAAACTATAAAATTATTATAATATTATTAAACTCTCTATTTTTTCTTACTTTATTATTATACTTAATTCTATATTTATAGTATTTATAAATACTTAGATTATTATAAATATAATTCTCTTAGATTTTATAGAAGAAGTAGTTAGTATAAAAAGTATCTAGTATAGAAATATATTTAAAATATAGTTTATAGATAGAAATACTAATTATAGAGTTTTTTATAGTATAGATATACTTCTTATAATAGATATAGAATAATATATTATATCTATTTTAAAATTAGATAAATA
The DNA here is from genome assembly GCA_036785495.1 of Colletotrichum neosansevieriae. NCBI lineage: Eukaryota > Fungi > Ascomycota > Sordariomycetes > Glomerellales > Glomerellaceae > Colletotrichum > Colletotrichum neosansevieriae. The sequence goes on from JAVHLV010000684.1 coordinate 9,527, forward strand.
AGCTATAAATAGCTACTATATACTAAAAAACCTTTATTTACTATAAGCTAGAAAGAAAGATAGTAAAGATATAAATAAAAACTTAATAGTAAAAGTAACTAGTTTTCTTAGTTACTTTAAATATTTAATTAAAGTCTTACTTACTAAGATAAACTTTCTAAAAGGCTAGTCTTATTATATTAGCAGTTTTATTAAAAAATATCTATAGAATAAAGATTACTTTTAAATATTTATTACTAAAAATATTAAGATAAAGCTAAATAAGGCTTATAGTAGTCTAAGAAGATAATAGATATCAGTTAAATAATAAGAAATATAAGAAAAAGTAGATTACTTAAAGCTAGTTATTAAAGTATTAAATAAAAAGAGATATATTATTTTACTTTATCTAAGATATAGAAATATTAAAACTAAATATCTAGAAAGTAGCTTTTAGAGAAAAATAATAAAAATAAAGCTAATTAGTATTTTTAATACTTAATATAAAGAAATTATAGTTAGCTATAATAAGAAAAGGTAATTTATAGATATAAGAAAAAGAATTTAAAAGAGTTTAGTTAAAATTAAGAAATAGAGAAAAAGATAACTATTAGAGAAAGAGAAGTTAATATTAAAGAATAGAGGAGAATATTTATCTAGTTTTATAACTAGATCTCTTATTTTAATAGCTATTAATAACTACTATTTTCTTTATTTTTTCTCTATAAATAACTACTCTAATTTACTATTAGATATATTATTAAATTCTTTATTTTAAGTTTACTTTATCTTTATTAAAGCTAAGAGAGCTAAGAGAAAAAGAAGTTAATTATTTCTTTTATAGAATATTAATAAATTACTAGTACTTTAAAGTAATTAATAGATATAAGAGGGTATTATTAACTCTTTTAGCTTTTTAGATCTTCTCTTTTTTATTTATACTTATATATACTATCTAACCTATTTCTTAGATAAGAGATATTTAATACTAATTATTATACTATAATATCTTTAGATTTTATAATTACTCTTATTTAATCTATCTATTTAGTTAGTAAATTACTTACTCTTTTCTCTTACTAACTTTCTTTCTAAAAATATTATAATAGAAAGGATTATTCTTAATAATAGTAATACTCTAGATAACTATATTTAGAAGCTAAGATCCTTAAAGCTTTTTACTTTTAATATTAAATAACTAATAAATCTTATACTTAATAAACTAAGTAAGAGCTAATTCTAGATATAAAACTAGATTATTAGAGATATATTAGACTTTAAATCTATAGAAAAACTAAGGTATTAGCTATTAATAATTAAATATAAGACTTTACCTCTATAATACTAAGATATAACTAGCTAGATATATCTCTTTAATTTATTAATAGAATATATACTTATTAAATACTAGAGCAAAACTCTAGATATAGTATAAAAGTTATTTCCTCTTTTTAAACTATAGTATATTATTACTAGCCTAGATAATACTATTAGAATATTAAAGACTAAGACTCTAATATACTCCATAAATATTATAGTAATTATATATTACCTTATAAAATCTATTAAAGCTAGATAACCCTTTTAGTATTATATAATTAGAGGTATAGAAGATAACTTTAATAATAAAAGCCTGAGAGATAGTATAACTATTTAGCTTAAAAAGAAAGCTCTAGATATACTATTTATCTATTTATAAGTGCCTAAATTAAATAGAGTAGTTTTTTTAGAGCTACTAATTAACTTATATAATAGATAAAACTAGTTTTATAATAATTAATAGTTAGAAAAGAGAGTAAAAGAAAAACTATAAACTTTAATATATATTATAACTAAAGCTTTATTTAAAGCTCTAGCTATTATAACTAAAGTCTTATTAAGATAACTATATCTAATTAATCTTTACTATACTAAACCTCTATTATAGATTTCTAGTTTATATCTAGTTAACTAGTTTAGATTTTTTATATAATCTAGAAGCTTAGTACTATTAAAATAGCTTCTATAAGTAAGAAAAAGGATCTAAATTAACTAACTATTAGTAACTTTTATAAATAAAGAGCTATTTAAAAAGTATTAAATCTCTTTAAAGCTAGATAGAACTATTTAAAACTAGGTTTTTAAAGATAGAAAGAGAATACTAAAATAGATAGCACTAAAAATAATAAAAGACTAGAAAAATAAGTATATTCTATAATTTATAGACCTAAAGCTCTCCTTACCTAATAGAATAAGTCTTAACCTATCTAGATCTAAGAGTATTTATTTATAGATTTAACCTATTAGTATATCTAATACTAAAGCTTTAAGAAGTAATAAAGGATTATTAAAATACCTAACTATTTAGAATATAGTAATAAGAGATAAGATTAAAAAGTATAAAAGGGTAAATAATTAGTAGTAACTAATTAATTTATTAAAATACTATAATTATTCTAGGTTTATAAAACTCTTAATATTACTATATCTTACCCCCTTTTTAGTAAAATAAGTTATTTTTAAATCCTATAATAACTTAGTAGTTTTTAATTATATAAGACCTACTAACTCTATACTAAATAATAATTAACCTATTCTAGTAGTTTCTTAGTATATATAAAATAACTAGTAGTTAATAGATTACTTAATAACTAGATATAGATAAGAATTAGTTATTAATAGTATAGAAAAGGTGGAATATCTTTCTAACTTCTATAATATATAAGAGATATTAATAAAATAAGAGAACCTAGATAACTTTAAAGTTATAAGCCTCTTTAAGCTTATAATTAGAGAGTTTCTGCTTTCTATCTATATTCTACCTTAAAAGCTATCTTAGATATCTAGAATAAAGATTATAGTAGATATAGTTAGTATAATAAGAGGAAATATAAATAACCTTTAAAATACTATAACTACCTTCTTATTACTTAATTATAGTAATAATTATTAGGTAATAATTATTATAGACTAAGTAAATAGTAATTACTTTTACTAAAACTCTATATAAAATTTAGAAAGTAACTAATAATTTATAGATATTATAAATAATCTTAATAAATAGTACTATAAAATAGGAGCTCTAATATATCTTAGAATAATTCTATTAACTAGTTATTATATAGTTAATTTAACCTAATAAAGAGATAGGTTTATATATAGACTTAGATATATTAAATAGATCTAAGTATTTCTTTAAAAAATATCTTATTACTATAATTTAATTATATAGCTAAGAGAAATAGAAAGCTCTTTACTAATATAGAAATCTTTTTAGTTAACTAATATATTTCTATTATTACTATAGAATTCTATAATATATCTATTAATATTAGCTTTACTTTATAAGATACTCTATATAGCTAATAGAACTTTAAGAAAAACCCTTTTTTCTCTATATAACCCTCTATATCTAAATCTAGCTAACTCTTACTCCTAGATAATAATATAGAGAACTTTAGAAATAATAATAAGCTTATAATTTCCTCTCTAAGAGATTTACTAGAGTTAGCTTTATCTAATATATTAGATAGTAAACTTAATTATCTAGAATACTAACTTTAAATATAAATTCTTTAAATACTAAATTAAAGTATAAGTACTAAACCTTAATTATAAGTTATAATTATAGATATACTATTAATAAAGGCTGGGACTATAAGGGCTAGAAAGGATAGCAAATAATATAACTCTACCTATAAACAGGCTAGAATAATAAAAATAGGCTTAAAAGATATATAAAGTAATTTGCAGATCTAATTAAAAGAGATCACTAAAAATAAGTATAAATTTGCTGAGAAATTCCTGAAAAACTTAAGAATTAAGTATTAAGGTATTAATAATAATAATAATAATAATAAGTTCTCCTCCCCTCTATGCTTCTCCTCTCTCCTTTACTATAGTCCTTCTATAGTGGACTTATATACTAAGAGGGCTCTCTTAGAAATTATATTACTAAGTTCCACTTATCCTATTCTAATTATTCCCTTAAGACTCTTTATAATATTATAAAGGAGAGTCTTAATAGATAAATAAATCTACTTATATAAAAAATATATAAAATCCTATTTATAAACCCTTCTATTTAATAGTTTCTTCTTAGTAGGTAATTTTGCTATTAAGAAGATTATTAAATTGGGCGTAATTATATATATATTTGTAATACTATAGTGTATATATTATTCTACGCATTTTTCTTATTTCGGTGTATCCTAACCCCTTTTTCCTGTGCACACCCCAGTTGCAGTTAGTGCACCTAGGCTGCTTTAGGCCTGTACATAGAGCTGGACTAATATTATGCCTAACTTATACTATATATTCTAGACTCTATAATCTAACACACCCTCTCAGGGATTACTAGCTTTATAAGGCTATTCCTAAACTCTATTAGGGTCTGTTTTATTCTAAATACTAGTTTCTATTATCTTTATATACTTTATATTATTCTCTTCCTCTAGGTCCTATATATAGTTTACCTCTAGTTATATATATTAGTTACTTATTTATAGCTAACTATAAAATGCTTTAAATTAAGGTAGTATAAGTACCTTTATAAGTCTATTTACTATTATCTCTGCTAATAGAGTATAGCTAACTACTATATACTCTTTTATAATCTCCTACTATAGCTAGTAGTTATAGATATTAATATATTATAGTCTTATTTATAGCTAAATAAGCTTTATATTAACTAGCTAAATAGTTTATTAATTATTATACTAGATTTAGATTATTATTAATATTATACTAGGTATAGTAAAAGCAGCTTTAGCTATAATATTACTTAGAAGTTAAACTTATAAAGCAGTTATTAGCTAACTTATAAAGAGGGCTTTATATACTACTTAAGATAGTATAAGTAGCTCTGTCTTAGTTATTAATATTATAACTATTATCTGCTTATTTACCTTCTATATAATTATACCTCTAAATAGCTTTATTATAAGTATTTATAAGCTTTTTCAGTTAACTATATTATTTATAAAGCTAGTATTTAAAGTAACTTTAAGTATATTATCTAGTTTACTAGGCTTAGTGCTATACTTAAGGCAGAGATATTATATTTAATAGAGGTATTAGAGGACTTAATTAGCAGTATAGTGCTATATAGAGCCTGGATTATTATTAAACCTTATAAGGTAGTTTATAGTAAATACTATATCAGGCCACGTTATCACTACTATATATAAGCTTATTCTAATATAGTATTAGTAGTAGTTAATCTTCTATAAAGTTATTTCCCCTTTATATAGTTCTAATTTATCTTTTATTATAGGTATATATACTTAATTATCTATATTAAGGCTTATAGTGCTCTGCTTAAGCAGCTTCTATGCCTTATCTGCAAATACTAACTATAAGAGCTATAGCTTATATATAGCTCTATTATAGAGCACTTTAATTCTAAGAAACTATTATAGGTTCTAACCTCCTTTAAGGTAGTAGCACTTCTAAAGAGTATTTATAGCCTCCTTTATACTTTTAGTATACTTATAAGGGAATACTAATATATAATTATCTATATAAAAAAAGAATATTACTTGTCTATACTGCTAGTAGTAATTCTTACTAGCTATCTATTTAAAGTTAAGTATAGTAAGGCCTATCTCTAAGTGCTTTTACTAAAGTAGTAGCAAGCAGTATAGTCTATAAAGCACCTTTTATAGGTATAGAACCTTGCTATTATAGTAGTAGCCTAGTAGTATACTTATAAACACTATTTTATTAATAGATATATATATAAATATATTTATAGTATTATATTATAATAGCTCTATATTAAAATAAGTAGCTATAGCTATTAGCA